>MDUD01003525.1:16791-29994 GCA_002216565.1 Crithidia mellificae | reverse complement strand
AAAAAAAGGTGGGCGTCAGCTGTACGAAGTTTAAGATCTCGCTGTTTATTTTTGTTTGTTTGTTTGACTGTTTGTACTGAGCAGTGCCTCCACAGCAACTAAATTGAGAGAGATGCGAATTTCTGAAAACTTGCAAATTTGAAAGAAAAAGTGAAAAAAAGTCGAAAATAGAACACCAGTGGAAAAAAAAAGGCTGTTACAGAAAAGCTGACCTGAATAGAATCGCCAACTTTTCAATACAGCCGAGTTGCGTGGGGATGTTGTCTAGACAAACATTAGAGTCGCGTGCGTTTTGGAGAAAAAAAAAAGACGACACGCTTTCTCTCTGCTTCCGACACAGATATATAGGGAGCAAAAGTAAACAAAAAAAATTACGGGTAAATGAGAATTGAATGTGCAAAAGGACAAGGTGACACATGCGGGTTGCGCCATGGGTGATGGCGCAGCCACACTAAACACAAACAACTTTTTCTTTCCTTTCAGATGCAACGGGGTGCAGAGAGAGAGAAAGAGGGAGGTAGAGAGAGATAGAGAGAGGAAGAGAATGGAAACAAAGACAACACAACAACAACAACAAACAATAAAGGAAAAACCAAAGCGGTCTTTCTTGTTTCGAATCGAAAGGCAAAAGAAAAAAAAAGGAAAGAGCTAACGGCGAAAGTGAGGTGAGAAAAGGAAAAAAAGGTATCAGTGTGAGCCTCCTAGCGAAAAAAGGGGGAAACTAATAGTCAACTAATAAAACTGTGTGTCGATATTGTTGTCGTTATTGTTGTGTTGGTGGTGGCGTTATTGGCGCGCGGCCCTGCTCTTCGCACTCCGTTACTGTCTTCAAACACCAAAGGCGCTCAATTTTTTTTTTTCGCAAGAGAGGCCTGTTCTCTGATTCAGCGGTCGTTAATACTTCGCGGTTGTTACAGCGGAAAGGAAAAAAAGATATAAAAGAAAGCTGCAAAGCGCGATAAAATTTTCGAGGAAATTTCATTAAAGCTTAAGTGGAGGCGTTGTAGGAAGGAAACGAAAACTACAAAGCCAATTGCCAAAGAGACACACACGTACATGCTACACAATCGCATTTTCTGTGCGAAGGGGACAAGACTTAACCGCAGAGAGGTGTGGAGGAAGTGGCCGTTATTGGCAATAAAAACGAAGAAAACGTAAAGCTATTGATAAAGACAAAAACTGCGTACAGTAAAGAGTAGAGACAAATTAACAAAACTCCAACAAATACATGAACGCCTTGACACGACAATTCAATTAAGCAAGCTCAATTTTCTATTTGTTTCTTTCTTTCTAAACACTTGCAACGTTATTTTTCTTTTTTTTAATCCTCACATCTGCTGCGAGGAAAGCCGACCTCAACGCCGCGCGGAAACTGCGCATTATTTGAATTTTTCTTTTCAACGTTATCTGGACGTGAGTAGGCGTTGTGTTCACGTGTGTACGCACCATCGTATGTTGTTGGCGTAGAGAGAAATTTCAAGGTTTACATCTCTCCTCACTCGCCAGGTTTCCAAGTTGCACGGTGGTGTCGTTACTGACATAAGCACTGCGCACATGAAAAGAGACGCATGTGGCTGCTTTCTATTTTTATGTTCATACGTGGTTCTTTCGGTGGGTACGCGTTTAGCTCCAGCTCATGTACGGGTACGCCGCCATGGGTGCCTGCATCATCATCGCGTCCATATCCATCGCGGTGCCCGGCGGGCGGTGCACGCCCTCTTCGTCCACGACGAGCGACGTGGCCGGGTTCGTCGTCTTAATCTCATCCATGCGAGAAAACTGAATGTCCAAGGTAAAGGTGACCGTGTCGCCCAGCGTTACGGGCTGTCCTTGCAGGATGTTCTTCACGTGCTCCGCAGACTCGCGTGAGTCGAACTGCACGAGCGCCTGCACGCGGTTGTGGTTCCACTGGCTGCTCTCGTTCTTCGGCAGCACCACAATTCGCTCTACCGTGCCGTAGCTCGCGAAGATCTGATAGACGATCTCTGGCGTAATGTGGGCCGCAGCCGACACGTCGTACTGCGTGTTAAACATCGAAACCAGCAGGGTGCGGCTGACGTGCTGTGTGGCAGTGAGGGTTTGGTGGTTGCTGTAACGAATGTAGACCCGCCGACCGTCGATCTCCGCGTAACCGGGCTCCTTAAAAAAGTCCACCAACTGCTCCGCGCTCTTCGTGTTCTTCATCTCAATGAGAGCCTGGTTCATCTGACGCAGCATAACGATGTGCTTGATGTCACCGAAGTTTTGCGCGAGGTTCTGGATGCTGAGCTGCGTCACCTCCGGCGTTACGTTGCGCAGGTGAATGACAGGGCTTGTCGTGCCGATTTCGTTGTTGCGCGGGTGCGGCTGCGTCTGCGGCGGCGTCGCGCGACCCGCCTGCCCTTGTCCGGAGCCGTGCGCAGACGGCATCGGCGGTGGCGGTGGCGGCGGCGGTGGTGGCAGCTGGGCCGTCATGTTAGCCGGAAACGCGCCACGGTAGGCGGGGGCGGCGTAGCCGGGCATCATCGACACTCCTGGTGCCATCTGCGGTGGCAGCATGCCGGGTGTGTAGGGCACCATTCCGGGCTGGCCGTACACTTGGCTAGGCACGAACTGCTGACCGTACATGATGACTGTGTGGTTGAGGGGTTTAGAGGAAGGGGACAGAAAAGCAACTCAGAAACTTTTGTTGTTGGAATAATGATAGTGATGGTATTTACAATCACTGTTGATCTACCTTCCTGTTTTGCAGACTCAAATAGGTTGCGAAAAAAAAAAAGAAAAATTGCACGAGCGCAAATGAAGGTCAGCTGAACACACCTGAGAGAGAATAAGTAGAGAAAGGTGGTTTGAAGGGCGAGGAAGAAGAAGGAGGCCTAAAAGAAAAAAAAAAACCAAAGTAAAACTGAATTTACTAAAAGCACACTCGTCTTTTTCGATTCTATTGCGGGTCCGACAACTTACGAAGTACAAGTGGAGGAGACTGCGATGAGAAGGTGTGTGCGGGTGCGTGTGTAGTGGTGTAACGAGAAAGCTAAAATGGAAAAGAAAAAGTTGCCTGCAAGTCAAAAAAGACAAATAAAAAGAAAAGAAGCTTAAGTGGGGAGAAAAAGTAAAAGATTAAAGCGAATGCACTGTAGGCATACAACTGAGGATAGTGTCTGGAAAGCTAGTGGGCGAACGGCGAAAAGGAAAAAGATAGACAGCCGGAAAGGGGGAAAAAGGGGAAGTGAAATATATAGGGCGGAAGATGAAGTGTGTCGAGCGAAAGCTGACACGCGACAGGGGGGAGAGGGAAGACAAGAAGCGAGCAAGAAAGAAAAAAAAAGTATCGTCAGTTTGGGGTGCGCAGTATCTCGGAAAGAAAGAACGTAAAAGTAAAAGTGGGCAAGCGAGTGTCGCTGAGAGAGATCTGCAGCTTAAACAGTGCTGTAAAGAAATAATTAAAAGTAGACGGGGAGAGAGGAAAAGGAAAGAGAACTAAGGAAAGAAAAATAAAAGTTTCGCTCTCAGCTACTACAGTCAACAACTTGAAGATAATGATGAGGAGTAGAGGAAAAGAGGCACAATAGGTTACAAACAAATAAATCAAAAACAGAGTTCGAGGTCGTGTAGGTGTGTGCAATTGTGTGTTTTTATACAATATTTGAGAGGATCAGTGTCAACCTTTCTAATTCTACTTTTGTGCGTTTGCGGCGTGTATTGTTAGTCTAACTTATAAGTTTCTCCTTCTTTACCGCGTGCGTACGCGTGGTTAATACAACAAACCAAAAGAGACAGGCGAACTCAATAACTTATATAAAACAGACCCAAAAATCAAAAACAAATAGCTCTTAGGATAGAGGAAAATAAATATGCAAGTGAAGCAAGCCTCAAAATTTAACCCGTTTTTCTTATGTTTAATAGTGGTTAGAGAGCTCGTTTTGTATTTTTTTTTTTTGCAAATGCAGTCACTAGGGAAGTGGCAAGCTGGAAAGCGTGTTCCTGATTGTCTTTCCACGGCTGTGCGCTGTTTGTTTTTGGTGGGCCTATTCTTTTGTTTGTTTTTTCAAGACACTATTTCTGCGGGCTCGTCGTTGTCTGAACTGTATCTAATTTTGCCGCCAAGAAGAAAAAAGGAGGGATAGTTGTCAAGACTGACTGCGGGAAAAAAAAAATGGAAACAAATGCGACGGGTGGTAGCAGTGAAGTCAAATTTTCTTTTTTTGAGTTTTCGAATGTCAAAAAGGGGGGAGAAGAAACGTACGCGATCACACACGTCAATTTGGATGCTATTAGCAGTACTAGTAGCAAGAAATACTTGAACAGGAAAGAAGAAAAAGAGGAACAAAGAAGAAAAAGAAGAATTACAGGTAGAAGAAATTAATAGGAGGTAAAAACAGTATTAGTTTTTGTGTTTTTTGTTGTTTGGTGGAAAATAGAAGCGTGAACGTAGCAAAATCTGACAAGGTAAATTGTAAGAGTGGTGAATGCATGTAATGTAAGAGTGGCGTCATGAATTGATTGGGGTACAGGGGAAAAATGCGGAGGTAAGATTGAAGCTTAATAACAATTGTAAAGGCATGAGTGAAGCGCATGTCGAAGCGTACAAATGCAGAAACTAAAAAGGCTGACTTGCAAAACAAAGCTCATTCTTCGATTTCATCTACACAACATCGCAAAAAAAAAAAAAAATTGTAAATTGCTGAACATGGCTGTGTGTGTATTGGGCGAAAACATCGTTTTTCTTTTTTGAAACTGCTGCCTTTTACTTTCTCAAATGTCATGTAAAGTTCACCGAGGATTTGTTGTGAGACTTTCGAATTTTTCATTTGTGGGAGAGCATATTTGTCTATATTATTTTTTTTTCTTTGTCGTTATCAAAATCAGGAAAAAAAAAGTGGGAACAGGAACGCATTGATCCGTTCTAATTGTCAAACAAGTCGTGCTCCAACTGCTGCATTCGCCGTGCGATGCTCGACATGCGTCGCTCCTGTTGGCGATCCGTGTACACGTCGCCAGCCACACTGCGACGCACCGAGCCACCCACGCTTGGCGTCGCCGCCCTCCCTCCGACATCGTTCTCCAATCCATACGTGCGCGGCAGACAAGAGGCAGGGCCCGCCCTCGCCTTCGCCGCCCTCTCCTGCCGTTGTTGTTGCTGCGGCGGTGGTGGAGGTGCGCGGTACATTGCGAAGCGGTCGGCACCGGCGGAGCCGCGCGGTGCACCGGTGGCTGTTGTAGTCGGCACGGCCCGTGAGCGCTGCGTCGAAGTCGCACCCGCTGCTGCCGCCGCCGTCCCCTTCGGCACCAACGACGGTGGACGCCGGGCCGGCGGCGTGTGTGCGGCCACCGCGTGCGTGTCGCCTGCGCTGCCACCTCGATGTGCGTGCGGCGGCGGCGGCGCCGGCGTGGCCGCCCCGCTCGCCCGCGCGCTGCCGCCGGCTGCGGTGAAGAGGCGGCGGAGGTCGCACGGCGTCGCGTAAACCCGCGCGCGCTGCGGTGCATCGTGCTCAAACTTTGACGACGCATCTGCAGACAACTCCGCCGCGTGGCGTAGACGATCCGGAAGAGCCGAGGCCGTGTGGCCGGAGGAGCTTTGAGAGGGCCGCAGCGGTGCGAAGCTGACACTGGGGGTCTCGCCGTAGTGGGCGTCCCCGCTGCTTTTGCTGCCGTGCTGGTTGTTGGGGTAATAGTTAGGCGGGGTCTGCGGGGCGGCTTCAAGAGGCGTAGATGCGACGGACGTGAAGACGGGTGACGGCGCATCAGCCGTGGCGGGCGGAGCTCCCACACCGTTCTCCATCTGATGCGGCAGCGGCGCTGGTGGCGTGGGTGGTAGGGAGGAGGAGACGTCTGCCGCTTGCGGGGGCGACGAGAAGGATGCGGTGGGCCCTGCAGTGGGCAGCGGCGTGGTGGAGGAGGAGTCGAAAGACGGCCCGGATAAAACTGGCTGCGACGGCCGCAATTGAGCAGCGTGGCCCACGACGGCGTCGCTGCCGCCCGGCTGCGGTGGACGGTCACCGGCGTTTAGCGTGTCGCTCTGGACTGGTGCAGTAAACTGCCGAGGGGCAACGGTGGTGGCGCTCAAGGGTGAGGAAGTCGCTGCTTTTGGGGCGGCAATGTTGGTATCCGTCAGTGGCGACAGTTGCACCGCCCACGTACGTGATGGCGTCGCTGCGGCCTCTTGAGCGGCTTCCGTCCCTGCCGCAGGTCCCGGATCGCGCCGCGGCAGCGCGTCTAGTCGCTGCTCGATGGCCGCCGTGCGCACCCGCATCGCTGCCGTCAGCGCCACACCCTCCGCCGTCAGCGCCTCGGCTGTCTTTGTCCGCTCGTAGCGCTGAATGACTTCGCGCGTTTCCTTGATCGCTTTGTCCATCGCTTCTGCTGAGGCGCTCACCCCCATAAGCTCGGTGTTCAGCCTCTGCAGGTCAGAGAGTGTCTCCTGCATGCCGGCCCGCGCAGTCGCAGGCGTCTGCGTCGGCACCGACGTGAGCGTCGACGCGGCGGCCCACGACACGCCGGCGTCACTCCGCGCCGGCAGCGGCGGCGGCGTCTGCGTTGTGATGTGCGACGGCGACGGTAATGGAGGGGCGCCTGCCGTCGTCGTTGCGGCGAGTGCGGATGCTGGCGTGCTGCTCGTACGCTGCAGCTGCGGTGAAGAGGTGGGCGACGGCAGCGGCGGCATCTCCCCCGACACCCGCGCCGCCGAGAGCTGCATCTCGAGCAGTTGATGGTTGAGGCTCATCAGCTCATTGCGCTGCTTCACGGAGTCCCGCACCAGCTGCGACTGCTCCACCGGCGTCAGCCCCCGCAGCTGCTGCGAGGCCGCGGTCAGGCTACGAATACTCTCCACAACACGTCGGTAGAAGCCTTCGTTCTCTGCCTGGCGAGTTTCCATCAAAGCTCCCGCCTTCCGCATGAAGTCCTCCTGCTGCTGCACCAACCGTGCCACACCGGGGCAGTCCGGCGGCACCTCGGCTTCTGCAGGCTTCGTCACGGCTTCCGCCGCAGACGCCGGTGCCGCAGGACTCACAGCAGATGGCGCGGCGGGCGTCGGTGGGGCATTCGCTGCTGCTGACTGGCGTGCGAGTAAGTCGTCCGTGTAGCGGTGAAAGTCCGAGAGCTGACCGGGACTCAGAACACCAGCAGGGGCGGTCGCCGGGGGCGGCGGCACGGGCACCGGCAGCGAAGCCGCAGCCCCCGCGGGAGGTGCCCCCGACAGCGACGAAGGTGAAGGTGGCAGTTGTTGTGAATTCTCTGAAGGCCGCAAGGCGTCTTGAGCAGCCGGCTGCTGCAGGGCGAAGAGGTCGATGGTGGGAGGAGCCGGACTGGCAGGCGCGCGGGCAGCCTGCGGGACGACCGGCGGCGTCATTGCCGCCAAGTCCGCCGTTGAGACGGGCGGTGGAGAGGGGGCTTGCGGCGCTGTGGGTCCATCTTTCTGCTGGTGGGGCTGATGAGGGAGTCGCAGCAGCGCTGGCGGGGCAACGAAGACGCTGCTGGGCGGCACGGGCGGCGCCGTCAGCGGGCCGGCAGTCCGCGACCCGACAATGCCAGCTGGCGGCCGCGCCTCGCGCAGCGGCACCACACCGTTGCCGTCCGCCGCCGTTGCCTGCTCGCCCAGCAGCGTGTACAGCCGCACCCGCCGGGCGTCGCGTGTGGCAGCCGGTGGTGACGCGGCAGATCCGGGCAGACGCAGAAGGGCCAATGACGCCGGACTCTCGTGGGCAGCGTCGAGACGGTGGGAAGTGGGCTGGCGGGCCGTCTGCACGAACGACCGCGACGGCGCCTCCGGGGGCTGCAGGCGGGTAGAGAAGGACAGCAGCGTCGGTCGAGCCGTGGCGGGTGTCTGCGGTGGCGCCTTCAGCGGTGCCACTTCATGCACCATGGGTCCATCGTGCCACCGCAGCGCCAGCCCGGCTCCGCTGCTGCTATCCTCGTCGTCGTCGCCGCCGTGGTGGGAGTGGTGGCGGCGATGCATCGTTTTGTGACAGCAGTGACACTTCTTCTTCGTTTTTGTTGTTGACGTGGTCCTGTGTCCGCGGTGACGCTCTTTCGCCGGCGACCGCGACGAGAAAACAAGACGCTGCTCGTTGCCATAGCCAAGACCGCGGTCATGACGGCAACCGGCGGGTCCTTTCTCAAAGTCCAACCTGCCGCTATTACTGCTACTACTACTGCTGCTGCTGTCTCTGCGGTGGCGCCGCTGCAGGAACTCTGCATCTCGGCGTTGCGACCTACTTGGCTGGGGTCGACTAAACTCCTCCAAGACGGCCCGCGGATCGGCGTAGTTGCTGGTGGTGGTGGTGTAGGAAGTGGCGGTGTCCGAACTCTCACCGTTGTCGTCGCCAGTGGCCGTGTGGACCGCTGCCGACGTGTTCTCTTTCGCTGCTGCCGCGGCTTGCGGCGCCGTATCGCGTCCTTGTGCGGCGCCATCCGAAGCGATTGGTGCGGTGGTGCGCGCAGTGCTGCCTGCATCTGCGGGGACAGGAGCAGCAGGAGCGGCGGCAGGCAACCCAACCGTGTCCCACCACGCCACATCAGCCGGGGCGTACAGCCCAGCGTGCGGTGGCGGTGGTGTTGCCTCCGCCTCCACCGGTGGTGTTGGGGACACAAGCGACACGGCAGCTGCGCCAGCGGGCCTATCAGCCTCCACCGGCAATGACGGAGGTGCAGAGCCCACAACAGACACCAGCGGAGGCGTCGACGGCACAGCCGGCTGCGGTGGCAGCGCACGCTGCTGAGAGGCGCTTGCACTGGGCGGCGTCACGTCGGCGGCCTCCATCTGCCGCAGCGAACATGCCGGTGCTGCTGCTGCGGCTGCTGACGATGTTGCAGAAACTGCTGCTGCTGGCACCGGTGTCTGGGGTGATGGGGTTGGAGGGGACGGCAGGGAAGGCACGGGAAGCGGTGTTTTCTCTCGCGGCGCCTGCAGCTTTTCTGGTGTGACGACCTCGCTGCGTTGCGGACGTACTGGCTCTGCAGACGGCGACGCCATACTCACTTCCATTGCTGCCTGTGTAGTCGCTGGCTTGGGCTGGCGCTGCATCGCGATCTCCGTTGGCTCCTGCGCAACAGGCGACTTCGCTTCAGCAGCGGGGTGCGCGGTGGCAAGGGCGTGCAGGCGCACAGGAGGCCGCAGCCGGCATAGGTGGGCAAAGAGAGGATCGGCCATCGTCATCGACAGCCCCGCCGTTGCATCCGCCGCATCTGCGGCTTCACACACCGAGGTCTGTCCGAGACGCTGCGCTGTCGCTGCGCACGCAGCCTGCAACGCCGCTGGCATCTTCTCCAGCGTCCACAGCACGTCCATCCAATCCTGCGAGAAGAGGTAGCGCCGCTCGGGAAGGGCGTGCAAGTTTGACCAGCGCGGCAGTGTCGGGTCCCGTGCAGCAGAGAAGACGAAGTACACCGTTGGCGCAGGCGACGTCTGCGGTGGTGGTGGCGGCGAGGGAGGTGAAAGGGAGGCGGCGTGAGAGTCGGTGGTGTCAGCGGGTGCTTCGGTCAACAACGCCACGGCCGTCACGCAGGCCTCCGCAGCGGCAACTGCGCGGCGCAGCTCTGCCTGTGTTGCCGCGTCACCCTTCTCAGCTTCCCCCTGCGCTGCGCATCGGCCTTGCAAAGCGTCCAGCAGACGGTAGTAGCGCTGCTTGAGCTGCGCGTTGCTCGTTTGGCGCACGCTCGACAGCTGCAGAAGACGCACGAAAAACGGAAGCAGCGTAGCAAGCTGTGGCTGCGCGGCGTTTGCCTCCACAAAAGACACAAAACGGCTTTGAAGCCACTCCAGTGGAAGGGGTGCTTCGCGCATAAGATAGAGTGCCTGCAAAGCCCGTGTGCAGCGCTCTAGATAAGTCCGCACAGCCGCATCGCTGCCGTTAAGTTGCGGCACTGAAGTGAGTGGCGACGCAGCCACTGCGTCCTCGGCATCGCAGCAGAACGCCACCAGGCACAGCAGGCGGAAGCACGCGACGAGGGTGCGAGACACGACGGTGCCGCGTGACGCCTGCGCCGCGGCGGAGGCGCCGGCATCGTCGCCGGGCAGGCACAGAAGGGAGTTTTGGGCGGACATGCGGTAGCTCGCGGCGACGTCTTCTACGCGGTACGGCGATAACGCGCCGACGTGGGCCCACAACTCGCATGCTTGCTCGAGTGTTGCGCGGAGGCGCCGCTTGCCGATCTCGGCCGCCTCTGCGTTGCCTCCCGTCGCCAAAGTCGACGCCGCGGCCGCAGCGTAGTTGTGCATCGCTGACACGAGACACTCCGTCTGGTGCAGCACGCAGCCCACCAGCGCGGTGGTGCTTAGCTCCTCCGATACGGTGGAACGGAGGGCGTGGAAGAAGGGGACGTTGAAGGCGTGCTGAGGGGTGTAGAGGACGTACGCTAGCGTCGTGGTCAGCGACGTGCCAGTGCTGGTTGGCTCCGCCAGCAGTGCGGTAAGCTGCTGCACGAAGCTGCGCGACTGCGCCGCCGCGCACGCCTCCAGCCACGCTGTGCTCTCCGCCAGAGGCCCGACCGCCGCCGCCGCACTGCACAGCACCGGTGCGTAAAGTTGCACGAAAGCGGTGAGGCAGTGCTGGCGGGTGCCGATGGCCAGCGTGAGAAGGGCCACGTCGGGGCGGAAGGAGGCGTCTGCGGTGGGCACGCAGAGAAGATCAGCGGCCAGCGTCAGCGCCTTCTCGAAGTCTGCCTGCGCAGCGAAGGCGTACGGAGCAACGGTCACACACGTCGCTGCCGTCGCGGCGGGGGGCCGCGCGCAGACTCGCATCTCTCCACCTTTTTCCGGCACGCACGCGTACACCGTCAGGTCGAGGCAGGCGGCGAGCAGGACGAGGCCCATGCCGTGCACACACGCCGCCTTACTGGGGTGTGTTGACACCACGCAGGTGCCGTTAGCGAGCGTGCTCGTGTGCACCATGCGCCGCGCCACCTCCTCCGCGAGGTCCACCGGGGACACGCCCTCTGCCAGCCCATCCAGCACGTACCGCAACTCCGCTGACGTCTGCACCGGCTGCGTCGAGAGCACACGAGCGGCCTCGCTCGATACGCCGGCCCGCACCGCCTCTGCGACGGCCGCCGTACCCGCATCAGCGGCGAAGTCACCGCGGCGGTACGCCTCGGCGAGGTGCAAGAAGAAGGCGTCGGTGTAGCACACGTTGTTGTCGCGGTTTCGCTTCGCCAAGGTGCGTTGCAGCAGCGACGTGAGCGCCCACAGGTAGTTCCACTCCGACTGCAGGTTGGGCCCTGCCATGCACAGTAATCGCTCGTACACTCGCTGCATCAGCATCACCTCCTCCTGCGAGGTGCCCACGTAGCGGAGGCGCGGCAGCACACTGCGGCACACAACATCTGGCAGGTCGTGACGCGTCGTGCGCAGAGCTAGCCCCTCCAGCTGCGCGAGGCACTTCTTCAGCGCCGCCGCACCCCCACCAGCGCCGTGAGCGTCGAAGGGCTGCGTTGGGTCAGTCGCAATGACGCGTGGCGCAGCAGCGGGCAACGTGGCCAGCTGCAGGGCCGACACGCGGAAGAAGACACCGGACACGCCGTCTGTGCACAACACCTCCGTCCCACCGCGAATCGCCACAAGGCGTGCGCTGCCGGCTGCTGCCATCGTCAGTGCCTTTTTCCTCAGCGCTTTGGATGTAGCAGGAGGGGGAGGGGGTAGGGTGACAAGAGAGCTGCGGAGGTTTTGGATGCGCAGGAGCACCGCCGCTGTCGAGCCAAAGTGCTCGCATGCGTACACCTTCATGTCGCGACACAGCACCAGCGACAGTGTTGTGCCCTCCGGTCGCTGGGGGTTGGCGGGAGCGCGCAGGCTACACACGCTGATGGGGTGCCGCATGCCCGGCATCGCCGCCGCCGCGGCGACCACTTCGCCACCGCCAGGGGTGTACGTCACGTGCACGACGTAGCTCGCTTGTGGGCCGATGAGAAGGAGCGTGTACAGGGGCATTGCTGCGTCTTCCAAAATGGTGAAACAGCACCACGGCCTGCTGGCTGTGCTGGGGTCGTCGCTAGTCACGTTGCTTGCTTCACTGCGGAACGCGAGGCTCTGATAGCGACGTTCTACCGCGGAAGCAGTGCTGCGCGTGGGCAGCACGCACTCGTGCAGCGTGGCGCAGACCTCCGTCGGTGCCACAGAGTCGGCCGTCGAAGATGCAAGGCAGCCGCTGCTGTCCGCCACCTCCGATGGAAGTCGGTCAAAGGTCGACAGGGCGAGCTGCGCGGACGGCGCGATCACCGCCTCTGCCGCCTCCCGTGGCGCCGCCACGTCCGTCCATACGAAGCGCGCCTCCGCCCCGCTGGCGGGGATGAACGGGCAGAGGCGTGGCGGTGCGTCCGTCGCGCCGCCGACGTCGTCGCGAGCGCGCCACTTCCGCCACACCCGCCCTTCGAGGTCGCCCACGATGCCGTACACGACGCCATCCGCCGTCTCAAGCACCGCCGCAACGACGTGCCCGCCTGCGGTGCGCCGCAGCGTGGCCTGCCGCACGGTGAGGTAAGCATCCTGCGAGACGCCTTTTTTGAGCGCACTACGCTGCGCTGCGGCAGCCGTCACATCGTCTAGCAGTGCCGCCAACTCCGTCGCGTAAACGCGCGGCACGCCAACGAGCCGCTCTGGTGTCTCTGCAGCGTGTTCGAAAAGGGCAAAAGACAGCTCTCTGCCACCGTGTTGACGGTAGAAAATGCCGAGGTGGGTGTCACTGGTGCACGCGTGCACCACGCTGTGAAAGAGCGAGGGGGCTTTGTGGAAGCTGCGTATTCCCTTCCAGCTAAGCCAGAGGCTGAGCTCCCGCTTTGACTGCTTCACACACGCCAGCGCGAGTGGCGCGGCGGCGCCGTCCGGCGTAGGTGACGACTGCGCTGCCGTCTTCAGCGCTAACGGCCCCACGACATCAACGTCGTCGGCTTTTCCTGGTCGCCAGTACACGGCGCTGTAAGAGCTCAGCTCCAGTGAGCTCATGTTTCCTCTCTAATTGGTCTAGATCTTTTCAGCTTCGTTGTTCGCTTGAGCGCTAGAGCGCGCTAGACAGAGCGATTTGGTAAATTCAAAATAATTAACAGCTACACAAAAGGTCGAGGAGAAACCTATTGATTCTCTAAACCGCACTTGAAGATTTGTTTGAGAATTCGAGGATGTGTGTGTGTGTGTGTGTGTGTGTGTTTCTATGGGACGGTTTTTTTATATAAATGAGGCGAAATTCTATTTTTCTATTGTGGAAACAAAGAGAGGATATGAAAGCTTTATGA
>MDUD01003525.1:0-10373 GCA_002216565.1 Crithidia mellificae | reverse complement strand
GAGGACACGGCGACGCTGTTGCTTGGGCATATGCGCTCACATACACACGCACGCGCGGGTCGTTCTCGTTATTTGTTGCGAGGTTAAGATCGGAAACAAATATATATTGTAGTAGTTTTCAGAGCAAAAGCATTAGGGAGGGAAAATAGGTGACCGAGGGTGTATAATGATAATAATTAAGGTTGAAGATATATGTAGCATGCAAAAGAAAAGAAACGGAGGATAAATTTATGCATGTATATACTCATTCCTTTAAACCGACAATTAGCTTCAAAGAAAAAGTGTAAAGAAATATATAGGAAAGTTGAATTCCACGTTTTCAGTCCATGTCATCACAAGCGCCGAGGATATAAGGAGGCGAGGAGGAGTAGAAACACATAGAAAGAAAACCAAAAGCAAACAGCTGCTACAAAAAGGAAAAAAAAAGAGAAAACAGAAGGATAAAGGTGAAGTGACGGCTTTCGCTGCGAAAACAACATCTCTCCATTTCAACGTATCGGCTTTTTGTGGATCAGAAAATACCATTTTGGCGAGACAAGAAGAATTAAGAAGAGATTTAAAGCTTAAAGTGCCTTTATTTTGTTATGCCCTCTCCTTTTTTCGTTTTGTTTTGAACGACTCGTTGTTGTACCGATATGCGCACTTATTAATGTGAGTATGTGAGTATGTGTGTGTGAGTGAGTAGATTTGTGTGTTTGTGTGTCTGGGTTGTCCTTTTTGTTTCGCTTCTCACTCAACCTCTTCCGAGGTGTAGTGGAGTTGGCAAATTGCCAACGAGGAGAGATCACAGTGTTGGACAACAACTTTGGTTTCAATTAGAAAAGAGAGGAAAAGCATATAAATTGAGTATTTACTGCACTGCGTACAAGACGCAGATGCGCAAATAGAACAGACAAGGCAAAAAAAAAAACTCATAGCACAGTGAAGAAACTGGTGCAGCTTAGCGAAACAAAACAAGATAGGGTAAAACATGTTTCAAAGAAAATACAAAGGAAAGAAAAAGTTAGGCTCCAAGAGTAAAAACTAAGATATATTTATATTGAAAAGTTTGATCAGAAGTGAAAGGTAAATATAAAAAGTCCGACGGTGTCGTTTCCTTCTGTTTAACTTACGAGAGAGAAGAAGAACAGCCGCGAATGGGTGTGTCCAGGTGAGACATACGTCGTCTTCTGCACCAGCGACGCTGCTCCCCGTGCACCTGATCATTCGAGGCAGAAAGGAACCTGTCTGTGGATGAAAATTGTGTGGAATTAGGAAAAGATCGACACCGTGAGGTGTCGGTGAAGGGGACCGCCAAATGAATGGTTCTGCATTATATACGTTTTGCTTCCTAAGCGCTGCGATAGACTGGAAGCCAGAGCAGCGCATGTAAGGCGTGGGCTTTGCGCGCTACCGCCCCCACTACATCCAGCTGATGTGCTTCCGCCCACGCATCCACACAATTTTTTGTTGTGCTGATTTTTTTTCTTGTCAAATTAAAAAAAAAGGAAAAGATGTAGATACATTGACTTGGTGAAAGAAAAGAAAAGAAAAAGTGTACAAAACAGTTTTTTATCTCGAATATATAGACTAAAATAAAAAGAGAATGTTTACAAAGGAAAAAAAGGCAAAGAAAAATTAGGTGAAAAAAATAGAAAACAGGTGAGGGGAAGGAGCAAAACAACGAAACAAAGATGGCAAAAAAGCAATTTGGAAGAGTAGCAAATATACATACATTCCAGGGGAAAACAAAAGAAGAAGAACAACAACATAAAGCTTAAAAAGTGGAAATAAATGCGAAACAAGGAAAAAAGAAGACAGAAAAAGAAAGCGAGCAGTACTTGCTATGTTGGTTCACTCTTTCGGCTACTCAATCGTCCCCGCAGAGGTGCATTGTGTTTGTACAAAGTAAGATAACAATAAAAGCTATCGCTGTCAAACTACACGAAAGGGGGAATGAAAGAGAGAGTTAGTCGAAAGAGAGAAGAGAGTGAAAAAGAGGTAGCAAAAAGAAATTATGGTAGAAAAGCTCAAGAGAGCGAGAGACTGAGAGCGTTGCTGAGGCAAGGAAAAGCAAAACGCTAGAAAGACGGACAGCACGCGTGCGAGACAGCGTGCACTTCAACCGGTTGGCATCATCACACAGCAACGCCGGCAAAGCTCGTTGGCCTTACGCGTCGCGGTCGCCGATGCTGAAGATGTTCTCCGGCGGGTTGCTGCTGCCGAAGCCGGAGAACATGCCCTTGCCCTCCGCATCGCTGAGGAGGTTGGGCGGGTTCGCGGCGTTCGCGTTCGCCGGCGCGATCTCGTCGCGCGGCGAGAGCGGCTGGCGCGCCGGCTTGCTGGCGGCAGTGACGTTCCAGTCGAAGACGTAGTCCATGCTCTCGCGCGGGCTCATCGAGTCGAGCACCGACTGCAGGAGGGCGTGGCACATGTCGTACTGCGGCACCTCGGCGAACTCCATGTTGCGGGCGTAGAAGAGAAGGTGCTCGAACTCCTGCGGGCACTTGGCGCAGATCTGGTTGTAGCTGAGGTCAGCCTTGATCTGGCCAATCTTGCGCTCCTTCGCCGCCGGGTCCTTGATGTTGAGGCCCGACCACGGGAGACGGCCGCGGTACATGTAGATCATGATGTACACCAGCTGCTCCAGGTCGTCGCGGCGGCTCTGCGAGTAGCCCTGGTGCGTGCGCAGCGAGGCGAAGCGCGACGTGCCGAGGAAGTATTTGCCAGAGGACATCTCGCGGTGCTTGCCATCGGAGCCGATGTACTTGGAGCTGAGGCCGAAGTCGATCATGAAGATGCGGTTCGAGAAGGAGCCCTTGCCGACGAGGAAGTTGTCCGTCTTCAGGTCGCGGTGCACGTACCCAACCGAGTGGATGTACTCCAAGCGCGACAGGATCTGATCCGCCAGCATCACCGTCGTCTTGAGGGAAAAGCGGCCGAGCTTCTCGTGCAGGTCCTCGAGCGAGGCACCGTGCAGGGACATGATCAGCACGCGGTAGTCACCCTCCTGGCCAAAGTACTTTAGCGTGGCGATGCCGGAGATGCCGTCCTTCGTCGGGGTCTTCTGGATGTCCTGCATCACGCGCGCCTCGTGGAAGAGAAAAGAGTTGCGGCCGTTGTTCTTCTCCATCTTTACTGCCACCACCTCATTGTTCGAAGTCTGCACCGCCGCGTACACCTCACCAAAACCGCCCTTGCCCAACAGCTTGGTCAGGAGGAAGCGGCCCTGGAAGATGGACTTCACGGCGGGGACGGTGTCAGCGGAGGTTTCCGGCATTTTCGTGAGTGAGAACTTGAACAAGAAGAACAGGAAGACGATGAACTGTTTTAACGTTTCCTTGCTGTGACTTGTAGCTGCGAGTGTGTCGTACTGCTGTAACGCTGAAGCTGCTCTCGATTACTTGACTTTTCCTTTTGAGAGGAAAGAGAAAAGATAAAAACGAAGGGTCTGAAAACGAAAAAGGAAAGATTGGAAAAAAAAATTGGAAGAGTGAAGTTGCTCGCTTTTTTTTTCTGCTTGAAAACAGGTTATTAAACTGTGGCGTTGGCGTATGTTGAGGTTGTTGTTGTTTGTCACAAGAAACGAGATATGTGCACGTTGCAATGGTGCAACGCGTGGACGCAAAAAGAGAAAAAATGGGGGGAAAGGTGAGAGGAGAGAGCGGTACAAGAATAACAAATGAAAAAAAAAGAGCAAAGCAATCGGTTTTCTCAGCACAAACATCAGAAGGCAGCTTTTTTGAAGCGCAATGATGCGCTGAACTCATACACTCCGCGTCACGCAAACAATGGCGCACGAATTAAGCGTTCCTTGCAGCGTCTCCGGCGGTGGTAGGACTGTGCGGACCCTTTTTTTTTTTCCTCTTGGCTCTCCTGAAGGGAAAGTGCATGATATATGTAGATGCACATTTAGTAAATACTGTAATGACTTGCCAAAAGAGACTTCACTTAAATTGTCAACAAAAAAAATCCGCTTTTTTTAGCTCTTGCTTTCTTACCGGAGAGACAGCGCAATTCTGATATTGCATCTGCTTGTTGTTCGCCAGCGAAGAAAGCGCGTAAGAAGTTACTTTCTATATTTTATTTTCTTTGTTGTCAAGTAGACAATGTAAGCTAACGTATACGTATACGCTTGAAAACAAGAATTTGAAAATGGAAAACGGTACGATTATCAATATTGAGAACAAAAAAAAGGTCGACAGTATCAAACGAGTAATGATAAAGATGTAAAAATGATAATATTAGGCAACACAGCGGAGGAAATCAGAGAGAAGAGAAGATTTCTGCTTTGTACTGAAAAAAGGGGAAAAAGAAAACAAGAGACGCGGAACAGAAAGGAAGGCTTTCCAACGAATAATCTCATTCTGCTTTGAACCCCTTGTCACTCTTTTTTCAGCTTTTTCTTGCAACAGCTCAAAGTCCTCACTCACCCCTGCTACATCTGCTGTAGCTTCTCTAGCTGGTCCATGAGGCCTGGCCAGTACGAAATGGGCAAGCGTCGCTCCAGCTTGAAGAAGTTGCTAGGGTTCATCGAGGTCGCACGGAAGCCCTTGCACAGCTTCTCCTTTTCCACCGCCGGCGTCGTGCTGGTGGTCTCGGATGAGCGCGGGGTGGTGGGCAGCGAGTCGTCGTCGGCCATGTCCACCCACGACTTCCCTTGCAGCTTCATACGCAGTGCAAAGCGCGGGTCTGTCTCCATCTTGTGCGCCAGAAGCTGCTTGTGGTGCTCCTGCGCGTACATCTTTGCCTTCTTCGTCAGCGGCTCGTACTCTTGCTGGATAAACTGCTGCAGCTCCGCGAGCGACATTTCCTCTCGCACGATGAGGGCGTTGCGCTGATTTTGCAGGATAGCGGCCAGCACCGTGGGAAAGAGGATATGCCGCGCGTTGGAGAAGTACGTGATGGGCAGCACGTGCAGGATGTTGCCCAGTAGCGGCTTGCCCTTGCCCCAGCCCATCATGTCCTGCAGCGGTGCATCATCGAAGCAAAGGTAGCCGACAAGCAGGATGCACTCGTGCAGGGTGGCGCGGAGGTGGTACTGCCGCCCGCCAGGCTTCAGCGACTCGCCGGGGTCTGCCGTCGCGTCGCACGCGAAGACCGGAAAGGCGTTCAGCGTCACACCAAACTGGAGGGCCTCGGTGAAGGAGGAGATCTGCCCTGCCTTCGCGCCACCGCTGCCGCCGTCCTCGCCCGCCGGGATGACCTCCATGTCATCCAGATGCCCGTGAATGTACACGAAGAGTCCGTTGAGAACGTGGAAGAGTTCCGTGCGTGTGATGACGGTGGTCGAAGCGGCGGCGTCAGTCGAAGGCGCGCGTGCGGCCACGCTCTCGCCCTCCGTTGCCGTACCAAGTGTCGTGGCGGTGTCAGCGGTGCTATCGTGCAGCAGCTCTTGCAGCATCGTTAGCTGCCACCGCGCCAGCGTGTTGAGGGTGCGGAAGAGGCAGAAAAGAATCGTCACGCGGTCGCACGAAAGGCTCGGGTCATCCTCCTGCAGCGGCGAGCCGCCAGGTGTGAGCATGTTCTGCAGTAGCGTGAAGAGCGCCGTGGTGACTTGATGAAACCACTGCTTCTTCACATCCGCCTTGCGGCGCGTCAAGACGCCCAGCTCGGTGTGGATGATGCACAGGGCCGTGTACGCCAGCTGCAAGTCCTCCTCTTCGCTGCTCGTCTGGAGAATCGCGATGCAGATGCGATCCACGCCGGCAACGTCCATGTCATTCAGCAGCTGGTCGCGGACCGGCACCAGCTTCGTGGTGCTCTGCGCCTCTGCGCTAATGCGCTCCAAGCAGATTCCGAGGAGCTCCATGCCGCACCGCAGCGCCTCGGCGTTGTGCTGCAGCCGCAGCGTACGCACCTCGTCCACGAGGTAGAGCACAAGCAGGACTGCACAGCCGCTCTTAATGAAGAACATCACGTTCTCCCGCCCCTCTTTCTCGTCCACAAACCACGACTGCAGAATGTCTGTGGTTTGGCGCAGCGTGCCAAAGTCGCGTGCCTTGCGGGCCTCCACGAGCACCTTCATGAGCGTCTCAAAGCCGTTGAAGTAGCGCACGTACTCATAGTCGACGTCCGTCAGCGTGGCGGCGTTGACTTCGTTGAGGGGGTGCTTGCACTGCGCCAGCGACGGCGTCGCCACGGCGGCAGCGAGTCGGCTGAACACGGCGCGAAGACGGCTGCGGTTGAGATCCTTCGTTGCCTGCGTGGACATTTTCTGGTACGTGTCCACAAACACCTTGCCGTGTTGCGCCGAGGTGGTAGCGAGGCGAGCCAAACGGGCCGCCTGCTGCTCGTCATCTTGATTCGGCGCTCGCGGCATCACCTCCGCCACGGTTGGCCGCGTTTCAAGCTCCTTGTCGCGCCGCTCCTTCGCCTCCCGCAGCTTCTGATCCTGCCGCTCCAGCTTTTGCTGTCGCTTCTCGCGCTGCTCCTCCAAGAGTTGCGCGCTCTGCTGGAACTTCTCCTCCGTCTTACGGCTCAACGCCTCGGCCTCGGCCGAGGCATCGACGTGGTGCTGCTGCACCTTCTTCTCCCACTCCTTTGCCTTCTGCTGCTTCAGCTCCTGCTCCTGCTTCTTTTGCTCGTCGACGCGGCGGAGGCTGTCAAGGCGGTGCTGTTCACGCTGCTGCTGCTTCTCCAGCCGCTCCTGGCTCAAGTTGCGTCGTCGCTCCGCTGCCGCGCGCACCGCCTCCTGCCGCTCCTGGGCGTGCTTCTGCAACTTCTCGCGCATCTGCTCCTGATTGTGTTCGACGTCGCTCATCTTCTTGTCCAGCAGCAACACCTTGTTCTGCTGCTGCAGCTCCTTCGTCAGGAGCACCTCGTCAACGCGCGAATGCGCACGCTGCGCCTTTTCGCGGGTCTGCCGCCGGGCTTCTTCGGCGCGCCGCACTCCGCCCTCCATGCGGTCCTGCGTCTCTTCCCGCTGCTTGCGCTCCGCCTCCTCGCGACGCGCCTTGGCGCGGAGGCTGCGAGCGTCCGACAGCTCCGACTTTTGCTTCATCTCCTGCATTAAGTCGAAACGGCGCTCCTCGGCCTGCCGCTGCCGCTCCTCCGCACGCAGCGCAGATGCGTAGCGCGCCGCCTCGACATCGCCGCGGGTTTGCTGCTCGGCGGCGCGGATGGGCGAGTGCTTTGGCGAGGGACGCCGCTGCTTCAGCAGTGCCGCCTTGTAGTTCTGCGGCCCCTGCCCACCGGCATTGACCTGCGCACGTGCCACGTCCTCTGCGGGATCAGCGGACTCGCGGTTCGACGGCGTCGTCAGCACGTTCGCGGCTGGACTGCCCTGATTGCGCATGGACAGGTTCATCCGCCGGGCCTCGATGCGGCGCTCCACTTTGACCGTCTTAAGCGCACGCAAGCAGTCCTCCGTCACGGCGATAAACTCATCGACGTCGTACTGGTTGCTTTGATTCTCCAAATTGTACAAGACTTCGTTGACAACCGTCTTCAGCTTGCCGATAAGGAGAAAGCTGGTGATGGTGTTGGCCTCGTTGCTCGCGCTGGCGTTGAGCGCGTTACCGATGTGCGAGCCCTTTGGCGTGCACGGTGGCTGGTAATCCGCTTCGTCGTCCACGCAGTCGACGGCGCGCGCTTCATCTGTCTTCGCGCTGGGGCTGCGATCGGTCATTGCGACGACACTGTGATGTTATGACTGAACAAGGCTGCGTAATTTAAATGTTTCGGCTTCACCAAGCTAAGAGGAATACTTACGAGAATATAATAAAATGTGCAGAGTGAAAATAATAAAGCAGAGCAGATGTCCGCAAGTTGTCTATTTAAAAAAAAAAAGTCTATGACGAAAAAGGTGGAGACAGCCAAGCGTCAATTTTGAGTAGAAAGAGAAATAATTGAATTCCAATGCTAGTTTTTTCTTTGTGCAGATATTTTTTTGTAGAGTATAATAGTTAAAAAAAAATATAGGATAGCGATGCTATCTTTTAATAACAAATTACGCCGCAGCCTTCTTCTCGATGAGTGCTCGTTTGAATGAGAAAGAGAAAGATTTGTTGATGAGCTGTTGTTGTTTCCTTCAGCTTGAATGAATAGTCGCAACAAACACACGCATAGACACAAACACGAACTCAAGCACACCTGGATAACAGATTCTGAGTCACAAATACTCAACGGATAAACACAACGGGCAATAACAACAACATTGGAAGTTGAGTGAGAAGAGAGTCAGTTGTCCACAGCTGTACTGCAAATCGGCATTGAGTTACCAAGTTGGTAAATTACGGACTTACGAGTCAAAAGCAAGGAGAATGCACCTGCATGTTTACCAACCATGCAAGATTGGACCCTTGATGCACCGCAAACAAAAAGCTAAAGAACGCGTTGCAGAGCTTGCAGTGGCAGACTACATCCTGGTCACTCTACGAGCAGGACGCCTTAACACTCAGCGTCTGCAAAGGCCGTTTCGAATTTTTAAAAAAATTATACTTATCAATTTCTTGTTTGACTTCGGTAAACACTACTTTAAGAACTTTAACGAAGAAAAAAACACAAGACAATTTGAGGAAAACAACAAAAAAAGGGATCTAAGAAATTCACATTTTATGGTCACGGCAAAAAAAAAATAATGATAATAAAGAGAGAGCCGTTCATTTGCTGCGCAGAGAAGCACAATTGACGTGCTGTAATTTTTATACACGTTCTCTCGCAATCACACTCTTTAAGCTAGAGACGCACTCTGTTATTTTGGCCGTCGAGCTGCAGGCACTGCTTCGTGTCAATACCGGCGGGAAAAGCTGTTGGAGCGGCACAAATGATAACATTAAAGAGAGTGAAACAAAAAAGAAAGAAGAGAAAGAACAAATGTCGAATCTGTCTGCTGCATTATGTCCTTCTTTTTCGGGATCAGGCTTGAAGAAGAGTGCTCTTTCGTTACAACCACTAATTCTCACAAATAAGAAAAGGGAAAACACGTCGAGAATAGGTGTAACACAAACATTGTTTTCTCCTTTCCTCTCAAAGGTGAGTGGAAGCACACACGTTTCGACAGAGGATCGAAGAAGATGAAAAAGGAGGTCGAAAAGGAAAAAAAAAACACATGACGATGAGTTCGCACTGCCGTTGAGAACAAATACACAGCCTGTTCAGAACGGTAAGTGCGATAGAAAAGAAGTTGAGGGAAAAGGTCTGCGAAACAAGAAGGTGCTGATGTGGACAATAAAAGTGTCAAAGTGCAGAGAACAAAGAAGCCTACGTCACGTCTTCACATCAGCTCGTTGTAAAAAAGCTGAGACGAGACAGGTCAATGCAACATAGACGCTGATGGCAACAGCAGCTTAGAAGCACTTGTTGTGGACGATGCTCGGGCCAGACTCGTCGTACTCGCTCTTCTTCACCCACATCGACTGGAACGTCGTCAGCGACGACAGGATGGAACCGCCAATCCACACGCTGTACTTGCGCTCCGGCGGCGCGACAACCTTTGGCTTGATCGACGACGGCGCAAGGTTCGAAATCTCCTTCGCGAGACGCTCCGGCAGGTTGCGGAACATCGTCGAGCCACCGGACAGCACGATGTTGCTGTACAGCTCACGGCGCACATCGATATCGCACTTGTTGATCGACTGGAACACCATCATCGGGAAGCCAGGCGCCTCATCGAGACCAATCAGGTTCGGCTTGAACAGCACCTCCGGGCAGCGGAAGCGCTGGTTGCCCACCATCATCACGTTGCCATCCGGAAGCTCGAAGGGCTCCTCGTTGGCCGCCTTCGCGCTCGTCGCCATCTCCTCGTCGTAGTCCAGGGCAACGTAGCATAGCTGCTCCTTCACGTTGCGCACGATTTCCTTCTCCGCGGTCGTCGTGAACGTCATGCCCGTCTCCATCATGATCTTCATCAGGTACTCCGTCAGGTCGCGACCGGCCATGTCCACACGGCGCACCGCGTGCGGCAGCGAGTAGCCCTCGTAGATCGGCACCGTGTGCGTCACGCCATCACCGGCATCCAGCACGATACCAGTGGTACGACCAGACGAGTACAGCGACAGCACGGCCTGGATACCAATGTACAGCGACGGCACGTTGAACGTCTCGAACATGATCTGCGTCATCTTCTCACGGTTCTGCTTCGGGTTCATCGGGGCCTCCGTCAGCAGCACGTTGTGCTGCTCCGGGTTCACGCGCAGCTCGTTGTAGAAGGTGTGGTGCCAGATCTTCTCCATGTCGTCCCAGTTCGTCACGATGCCGTGCTCGATCGGGTACTTGAGGGAGAGGACACCACGCTTCGACTGCGCCTCATCGCCGACGTACACCGTCTTGTTGGCGCTGCCCATCATTGCCTGCATGTTCTTCGGGCGACCCACGATGGAGGGGAAGACGTGGCGCGGCGCATCATCGCCGGAGAAGCCGGCCTTCACCATGCCGGAGCCGTTATCGCACAC
>MDUD01003517.1:0-10679 GCA_002216565.1 Crithidia mellificae | reverse complement strand
ACACACACACAAACACACAAAAAAAAAAATAAAAAAAAGGAAAAGAAGATATGGAAACAGCAAATATGAACGCGACGGCGTTCAAAGGTTTTTAAATAGGAGAGGAAGGTTTCCATACACGCTGTAGAACTCAAAAGAAAAATTAACAAAAATTGCTACAGTCAAAGAGCTAAGCCAGCACGCATACAAATATGCAAAAAGGAAAGTGGCCAAGAGTCGGCTGCGTTGACGTGCAGGTCCGTGTTAAAAGTGCATTGCTTATAGCAACATCTGAAATCAGAGAAGGCCTTATCAAGGCAAAAGTCGGTCAGGCATGAAAGTCTTAAAAGAATAATAGTGAAAAAAAAAAAAGCAAGGAATATAATCTGTGAAGAGAGAGAGAGGAAAAAAAAAAGGTTACAGAGAAACTGTACCGGGTGAGCTGTTGAGCACGATTGTTGGTCTACGATTACCGTTCTTTGCTCTTTTATTTTCGCATCACGGTGACAAACACGCAGACGTGTTCTAAAGTGGGAAAATAATAATGCGAGGTGCACTAGGAAAGACATCAACAATAATACCTTTTTCGCTGCATTAAACAAACTTTCCCGCCGAAATGCTCTTGTGGCGACTTGAGATATTTTCAATACCTTGTTATGACACAAAGAAGAAACAACAACAACAACCAAAAAAAAAAAAAGAACTGAAGACTATTTAGCGAATAACATCTTTTTCTCTCCTTTTGTCATTATAAAAGTAGAAAACTGAGTTAGGTTGTTACAGGTTCTCCTCGCTTTCGGCTAAAAGCGCATCAGAAAAAAAGAATCATGCGAGGGGAGGATTACAAGAACAGAAGGAAAAGAAGTTTTACAATAAAAATCGCGTTCAGGAGAAGTTGTTGATCAGCGAAAAACGCGTAAGAGACTTTTGTAGCTTGCTTGTAGATAATGTGCCTCGTTGAGTAAAAAGCAATGCAGAATTTGAGTTCTACATCGATGCTTCTTACACGCTCGCATCGATTTCAAATGCGAGAAGAGCGTAAGACAACAAAGGTATTGAATCGATTGGTGCTTTTTATAGGTGTCATTAGAATCTGTTTAGTCGTTGAGCGTTGAAAAAAAAAAGAAAAAAAAGAATAAAAACAACATTTATACAAATACTATCGAAGTATTCTACAGCAAAAAAAAAAAATGTTAAGAGAACGGAAACAAAAAACGTATCACTTGTAAAAAGAATTAAAATTAAGTAATAGAAAAGGAAATAAGAAAAGACTCAATTGTTGCCCAAGAAAAAAGCACAAAGTAATCTGAAATATTTAAAAAAAAAGGACAAGTGAATCAGCTGTCGGTTTCTTGATTACAGGGAAGAAAAGAGGCTTTTCGGACAAATTAGAATACAAGCAACAGAGGTCAACAAAGTGCAGGTGAGCTATGAGAAGGAGAAAAAGGAAGAAGAAGAAGGAAATAATAAACTAAACTACCGAGAGGTAAAAAAAAAGCAGAAAAAAAAGCGATTGATGAATGCGCAAACAGAAAAACACCACAGAGAAGTATTAAAAAGTACGTCTTCTTAGGTGGATCACTAGTGGGGGAAATTAACAGGTTAAAAAAATATAGCCAAGGAAGAAAAAAGACATAGGAAAACACGCGAAAGTACACACACACACACACACAAGAAAAGTTGAGTAAAATTTAAGTCCAGAAGAAAAACACAGTGTTACCAGCCTTTTTACTTTGCAACACGTTCCGGTTGCGGCAAAAGCTGCATGCACGAAGAAAATAAAACCTGATCTTCAACAACTCTATACAATGCCAATGTGTTGTCAGCAAGTGATGAAGAAATAGGGAAAGAACGTGAAGAGGATAAAAAAAAAAAGAAACGAAAACAATTGACAGAAAGAAGAGTGCTAGCCTTTCAACAGCGTTACAACACGCGTCACATACAATTGGCTTTTACAAAAACGAAGAAGGGAAAAGCTTGACTGAATGAACATATGAAAAACGCATTTTGTATAAATATGCTTCTTTTTCCAGAAAGCAAAGCCAACCCTAATTTTCTTGTTTACAAAAGGGAAAATCAAACGGCTACTTACGATTTGGTGAGGTGAGGCAAACACACAGTAATAACAACAAGGACAGTACAAAGAGAAGTTGAGGGAGAAACTGTGCTCATGGCACCTTTCCCACGCGACTAACTTAACTACAAAATAGCTCCAAAAGAATAATGATTACAGACAAGTCGAGGAAATACAGCGGCATTCCCCAGAAAAAAAAAGAAAATGGTTTTGATCTTCTCTTTTAAACACTAAACAAGTTTCCTAAAATGGTATAGAGCGAAACAAGTTACGCTTACCCGCAGTCGAGAAGAATAAAGAAGCACTGAAACGTCACAGTTATATAGAAGGTGACATGACAGGATTCCCAAGAGACTTCCTAAAAGAAAAAAAAATTCGAAAGAAGCAGGTGAATGATATAAGCAAAGAAAAGCTGAAAATATATATTAAAAAAAAAGAAGAAAGGGAAACAAAGGTATAAACTGTAACGATGCATGAAAGTAGAAATTCACGGAATTATAAAGAATGGAAAAGAAAATGAATGGTATAGAATAATAGAGGGGTAAAAAAAAAGGTCTGATAAAATTGGCAAAAACTAAAGTGACGGAGAAGCACCAACAGTGAAGAGGACGAAAACAAAGGACTCCGGTATGTGTTCTTTGCTCTGTTCTAAAAAAAAAAATTAATCGAGACGTACTTCAAAGCTCATTAATTGGCAAAAAGGAAAGGAAAGAACTCAATGAAACATGAAGGGATTAAATTACATTGTAAAGAAGCAGAATGTGAAGGTAGATGAGAAAGAGAGAGAGCGAACGGCGCACAGTTTACATATAGAGATCAACATTGTGGGGGAGAGCTGATGCAATACATGAGATAATAAAAGGGCAACAATAGCAACAAAAAGAAACACAAAAAAGGAGTGACGACTGGCATCTCTGATGAATCAAAAAACGGTGAAATACTTTAATCACAATTGCCTTTTTCAGTTTTTAAGAGCAGTGAAGGCGATCGCGAAAGAGCATGTTAGAAAAAGCAAAGGTGGTGAAACACGCATCACAGAGCAGACAAACGAAATTGAACAAGCAAAAATTAACGAAGGTTTCTTTTCTCTCGTGAAAGGCGACACCCGAAAAAATTTATTGAGGTCGATACCTTGCACGCCAACATACAGAAAACAACAACAACCCAAAAACAACAAGAAAGACAGAGACTGAAGAAAAAAAAAAAACGACTTTCAGCAGAGTCAAAAGACAGAGAACACGCATTTCTGTGAAACAAACCTCATTGCAGCTTTGCCACTCAGTTTTGTTTTCTATCTTTTTCTCTCCTCCCACTTTACTCCGCTTTTGCAACTGCATTCTTTGCCTTGCGACGCTCCAGCACAATCAGCGGGATTGGGTTTTCCGGCTTTGAGGCGTGCAGTTTCTCGGCGTGTTGCGTGCCGAAAGCGGAGATGAGTCCTGTCTGCTGCCCGTAGCTCACCTGCAGGTACTTTGCCTCATCATCGTGGTCCGGATCGTCGTCTTTAGCGTTGTAACGGCCGTGCAGCGCGGAGATGGCGGTATCGGCCTCGAGCGTCGTACCGTAGGTAACAAAGGCAGAGCCACCGACCTTCCGCTGCGGACCCCCAGATCCACCAGCACCGGCGTGACTGCTTCCTCGCGCTGCGCCACCGCCGCCGTTGCCACGCCGAGTGCCCTTGCCTTTATCCTTCAGCACCACGACACTCAGCGGCTTGCCGTAGCACGCGAAGATCTGCGTGACATCCGCCTCCGTCGCCTCGTAATTCAGCTGGCCCACAAAAAGCACGGCGCGCTCTCGGTTGCGACGTGCCACGCTGCGCGAGGGCGACGGTGGTGGCGAGTTCACGGCCACGTGCGCCGCATCAGGGGTGAGGACAGACGTGGTCGCGGTCGTGGTGGTGATGGTGGTGGCCGGTGCGGCGGCAGCCGCGGTGTTCGTGTTCGCATTCGTGTTTGGTGAGAAGGTGGAGGGGGCTGCCTTCGCACTGGGGAGGCTGTTAGCGAGGCTGGCGAGGTTCGCAGAGGCCGTGTCTTGCTGTGACAGGGAGAGAGAGTGCTGCGGCAGCGGCTGTGATAACACTGTCGTCGGCTTCGACTGGTCTTCGTCCGGTCGCGGGTGTGTAGGTGGCCGTTGGAAGGTGGGTAGCTTTGGCGCCAGCTGCTGCTGCTGCTGCTGATGTTGTTGTTGCTGTTGTTGCTGGAACTGGTAGTCATTAATGCTGTTACTTAGGGCTGCGCTGTTGAGAGAGGTAAGGGAGACGCGGGTGGGTCTTCGCGAGACCACGAGTCCGCTGTTGATGGACGGTCGGGCCGAGCGGTCGTTGAGTGTGCTGATGGTCATTGAGTTGCGCCGCTCCGCTTGTGCGATGTCAGGTCGGGGGTGCTCAAGGCTCGGCGAAAACGGCGTGACGAAGGATTGCTGCGGGTGTTGGTGCTGCTGCTGCTGCTGCTGCTGCCGCTGCCGCAGGCGTGCTTGTTCTTCATCCGTTTCAACGTTTCGCAAAGGAACCGCAAAGGTGCGTTCCGGCGCGGGTTTGTTGACGTAGTTAAATGATCTTCGTCGCAACGTGTCCTGCGAAGCCTGCTGAGCCTCTCGCTCTCTTGTCGGATCAACATGCCGCTGCTGCTGCTGCTGTTGTTGTTGCTGCTGCTGTTGTTCTTGCTGCATGGCGGGTGATGGCATGGTGTACGCCGCCGTCACACGATTCGGCACGGTAGAAGTCGAACAAGTTGCAGCTGCGGTGGACTGCGTCAATTGCATTGAGCCTTGTGGCCCCATCGCTGGCTGCTCAATCAAGAATGTGTGTATCGTGGGCGACCCACTGCCGCCTGCCGCGGAAAACTGCTGAAACGACACTGCCTGTGTGAGCTGCTGTGGAAGCGCGTAATGCGTGGGAGTGCTACTGCTATTATTGTTGCTGCTGCTGTTGTTGTGGTGGTGGTGGCGGTAGTAGGCGTTGGTGTTGTTGCTAAGTTGACTCGGCGTGGTGTGGTGATACGTGGGCGCGGTTGAAAGGTTTGAGTGGCCTACGGGGGAGGTGAGGGCAGTTCCCAAGGTGGTAAAGAGAGTGCTCGGCGTCTCTAAGGCGGTGTCGCGCGCGCTTGGCACCGAAAACGCGGCGGAGGCGGCGGAGGACGGAGCGTAGGACACCACGTCCGACGCGAGCACGGCACTGACGGGCCCGGGAGGTGACACAACACCGTGGCGTTGCACTGCAAAAGGGCTTGTGTATTGCTGTGGCTGCTGCGGTTGTTGTTGCGGTGGAAGGGGCGGCAGCGGAGGCGAGAACTGCGAGACATTGCAGTTGCTCAGCGACTGGAATAGTACGGCATTCGTCGTGGTCGGTAGAGGGCCGCCGATACTTGCGCCTTCTCCGCCGGCGTCCACGTGGTGCGGCGCGCCTACGTTGCAGCTGGCTCGACGTGAGTCGTTTACGCCTGAGAGGAAGAGCGGGGTGAACGATGTTGTGGTGGTTGTGGCGGGTGTCGTTGCTGCAGACGCGGTGGATGGCACTGCGCCAGACACGTCGGCTGATGACGGAAGGCCGTACCCTCGCGACGCGTCGGTTCGACGAAAAGAAGTGTGCGTATCTGTCGCAGGCGACGCCAAGGTGGTGGCGATGCCTGTGCGCACATTTGCATCTGCCGTGTTGTTCGACGCTGCGTGGGCGTCGCGTGGCGGCACCTGCAGTGACTGCGACAGCGGCAGTGAGTGTGCCACGTGCGATCTGCCGACGGCAGCGTGCTCGGTGCTGTTGTGCTCCACCGCGCGCTGAGGAGACGTAACGATGACGTTCACGCCGGTGGCCGACGACGGCAGAAATGTGGCACCGCCACTGGTGTACGGGTAAAGCCGCGACCACTGCGCATCGTTGCTTGTTGCCGCCGCGACAAAAGTCGTGCCAGCCGCGAGCTGTGTTGGCGTGTACGACTCTTGCTGCTGAAATTGTTGTGGTTGCTGCTGCGGGGGTGGCGCGTAGTCGGACCGTTGCGGAAGCTGGTAGGCAAGTGGGGCAGGAGCTTCGATCAGGTTGTATAAGGTGAAGGAAGCGCCGCGCGCCACGGCCTCCTCCGGACCACTCAGCGGCGGCGGTGACGTGAAGAAAACGCGCGTTGGCAGCCCGTGCTGCTGCTGCTCTTGTTGCTGCGGTGATTGTTGTGGTGGCTGCTGTTGTTGCGAGTTGGGAGAGAATGATGTGCTTTGCGCGGGAAATAAATTGCTAGACGAATTGATGAATCCGTACATGGATGCAGCACCAGATAAGATTCTGGAAATGTGTGAAAAGGTGTCTTTTCTTCTTCCTGCCAAACTCAAGATGCGAAGCAACCTTTCTTTGCCGCCAAAAATTTGATATCAAAACTGTTTCTGACCACTACCAGCAAAACAAAGATGAAACACTCACTTTAAAAAACAAATGAATCAGAAAACGGAAACAAACTCCTTGTGTCTCAGAAATTTTACCTCTGCGTTTGACCAGCAATTAAGCAGCTTAAAAATCGAGCAGGAGCGCAAAGCCGAAAAAAAAAAAGAAAAGAGCGACGTAGTCACTAAAAATAAAGATAAAGATAGAAAATCGCTTCGCTCAAATAAAAAGAGAATATTCTTTTGTGTGAAAAATAAACCTTTTGTTGCGTATTAAACTCTTCGTATGCTTGTCAAATCCTGAAATTATTATTATTATTTTACAGTACCTAAACTTCAAACAAAAAAAAAACACTCAATGGAAGAAAAAAATATTGTGAGATTAGCTCTGCTGCTGTGCACTAGAAAAAAAGAATAAGACTAGAATTGTCTAGTATACTTGTACACGGTGTGTGCTCAGTGTATCGTTTTACTCGTAAGAAAGAAGAAAAAAAAGGAAGAATAACAATAATGAAAAGAAAACACGCTCTCTACTATCTCGCACTCGGAGAATAGAAACTATGTGTGATGGTGAGTCACTCACACGTGGAAAGGCAAGTAGCAAACAAACAAACAAAAATAAAGTTTCAGAAGAGCACCTTAAGTATGGACAATACACGCTTAAGTTTTAAAGTATTGGAATCCCTTTCCCAAGAAATTTGCTGACAAGAGCAAAAAATATCTCACGCTGGCCCGCCTCGGAGACGAAAACTATAATTAGGGTAACACGCAAAACTAGGGGAAAAAAAATGAGATCTATGTACTGGGGAGGAGAGCGCGAAGGTAGCACAGCTAGTTAAAATCAGATGCACAACTCAGATCCAATAGTAGGCAGTAACTAACAAACTCTATACAGACAAAGTGAAAGAGCCTACCTTTTTCGTGAAGAGTATGAAGAAAGCAAAACAGCAGAGAGTGAAAAGCTCCAAGAGAGAAAAAGAGAGAAGAGAAAAAATAGCTTTATGGATGACAATCAAGAGCCGCAGAAGGTGAAAAAGACGATAATTCACCTTTAACTGAATAATGTAATGTAAAGTCCGCGCGGTTGTGCGTGGGGAAATGAGAGCAGTAGTAAGCTCTCCGATCAAAATTCAATTTTAAGAAGACAAAAACAATTAATATTAAGGGAAAAAAGGGAGTTTAGAACTCGTAACGTACGTACTTGAAACAAAATCAGAGAGGAGAAGAGGACAAAAAGTTGCACGCAGAGAGAAAAGGGAGGGTGAAAAAAAAAGTGTGAAAAACAAAATGTATAGAAACACGCACAGGAGCGAACCGACGAGAAAGAAACACAATTACAGAACAAACACGGATAAGCCTAAAAGAGAGAGAGAGAAAAAAAANGATGAACTACACAGCACTATCCGTGAGCAAAAGGACCAGAAGAGAAAAAAGAAGCTATATATTATTTAAGACGGAAAGCAGAACCAGCCGATAACAGGCTGAAAATGCGCACGCAGTATGTGCTGAAGAAAGCGTAAGAAAAAAAAATTAAAACGAAATAAACAAGTGTCCAAAGTCTTTTGAATTCTGTTGTATAAAAAATTCGCGGAACGCGCAGCCGCACTTGCGGAGGGAAAAAGGTAAAGGGAGGCAAGAGCTAAAGAAAGAGGAGAACGGACAACCTAAGCAGATGACAACAGGCGAAGAACGATTGTCTCTGCTAAACTCCTCGCACTACGGAAGAGATACTAAAGATAGCGAGAGTCGGAGAGCGAAGAGCAAGATGATTAGTGAAAGATGGAATTGAGAGCGGAGGCAAACCAACAATCACAAAAAAAAAACGAGAAAAAAAGCACGCAAAAGAAAACGAAAGATGATGAGGGAGAGGAAGGAAAGAAAAGCGCTATATATTGTGTAGTATGACAAAAAAATAGGGTACAGAAGTAAATAGGGTAACAGGAAAGAAAAAATAAACAGACACACACAAAAAAATCAAAATAAAATGAGACGAAGCCAAATTCGAAAAAAGGTCCAAAAAAGCGTTGAAAGTGGCGTCAAGAGCCTTCACAAGTTCTTGCAAACGTGTACGTACAACCCCTAGAACTGGTGTCTGGCAAGATTGACTGAATATATATCTGATGACAAAAAAAAAAACTGAAAAGGCAGAAAAAAGGAAAAAATGTGATGTATAGAAAAAGGTAAAAAAGCTCTTCTTGCAAGGAAGCTGAAAGAAACGTGAGGGAAAAACTGGAGAAAAAATGGACGGAATAGAGAAAAAGAGAGAAGACTAAAAAGAAAGAAGCGTGAATTCACACAAACGAACAGACAAAAATGCGTTGGTGCGCAGGGGAATGAGAAGTAGGAAAGTGTAACGAAGTCAGCGAAATTGAAGTTCTGCTGCTTTACTAGGAAGGCACTGCGACGGCAAAAAGATAAGAATGACGCAAGAGAAAGATATTTTGTGAGAGGACATGCACAGAAGGAATACGGTCAGAAAAGGAATACACACAGGGGGGAACACTCACGCACACATACACGTGCACACACACAAGAAAAACGAAAGAAACGCACTGAATACAAAGAAAGAAAGACAAAAACGAATGCAACTGAGGACACGACACGCAGAACGCCACGAAGAGANNNAATCAGTGCTGCGCAGGCTAGGTACGTGCGTGTGCAGAATGACTATATATAAAAATAAAAGAACACAAGAGGGAAAGGAAAAAAATCACAAAAGGAGACAGATGAAGTGGTAACGAATACTCGTTGAAAAAAGATTGTCGATGTTGTTGCTGTCAAATATTCGAGGGGCCTTTGCGGTGTGCAAAAAAAAAAAAAACTCTCGCAGATGAAATACAACAAACTAACAGAGGAGGAAGTAGGGAAGATGAGTGAGTTTATAGAAACACGAAGGAAAGAGTGTAATGAGTCTGCTAGTAGTAGTATTGATGGTGGTAGTGGTGGTAGAGAAAAAAAGTTGAGGATTCGATCAAAAAGGAATAATCACGCAAAAAAAAAAAAGAACGTGGTGCCGAAAAGGGACACGAGAGAGAGAGAGAGGAAAAAAAAATTCAATCCAAGGGGGCTGGGCGTCGGTAGGGAAAACTCGGCAGGAAAAAAAAAACACACGGGGGAAAAAAGCGCAGTAAGCCTTCGCAAAGCGCAAAGCCAGCGCACAGGCCTTGTACTACACAGGAAAGAGATAGCCTCTGACAGATTCTTCGAAAACACGAAGCGAGGCGTGGCACAACGAAAAAAAAAATAGGGAGAACTTCAAGCAAACAGAGAAGCTTGGGTGATTGTTCTTGTTGCCTTTTCAATCTTGCCAAAGACACGGTGATACAAGGACTCAAACACACAAAAAGTGCGAGAAAGTACGACTATACGGTCTGCCTTTGCAAAAAGCTTACTTACACGGTGCTCACGACCCTCTCCCTTCCTTTTTTTTTTCTTTCACTCTCGCCTAAGCTGCGTGAGCGCCCTTTTTTTTGTAAAAAGGAAAAAAAAATTATTGACACTGTCCTGTGAACCTTGCAAGTAAGTAAAAGAAGAAAAAGGGTTTTCAGCAAGGATAGTGCGATGTTTTCTGTTATTATTGAGCAATTTTTGATCTTTTTAGGTGTGTGTGTGTGATTGTAAAAATGGAAATATTTGCTTGTTAATTGTTTTTTGTTGTGAGTTCAAGATCCTTTTCAGAAAAAAAGGAGGAGAGAGACCACCTTTATCTCGATGCAAATTAGATTTGATTTACTCGTTATTTATTTATTTCTTTTCAACGCTTTTGCGTTGCCGGCACACTGCACCCAAAAAAATATCAAGTGAATGGGCAAATGATACGCATGAAGCACCATCCGGGTTTGTGCAGCGCGCGTTCGGAAAGGAAGAGGACGTAAAGAGAAAGAGGGAGAGAGAGGATTGCGAAAAAAAGTCAGAAGATTTTTGGAGACATTTTTCTTGTTTGCTGAGAACAAAAGCTGAACACTTACAACAACAAAAAAACAGCGAAAAAAAAATGTCGCAGACCAAACATAAATTGACAACATCTAGAACTTCGAAGATTCTTTTTCTTAAAAAAGAGTGCTTCGCTGCCGTCTTCCTATGAGCACTTTTTTTTTTTTAACGTGACGTCTATGGAAAGATCTGTAAGCAGAGATAAAAGCAGAGATAAAAATCACAAAAAACGAGAAAAAAAAACTGCGAAACACTTCAGTTTTCTGAAAGAAAGAAAGACAAAAGAATACAAATGGCAGAACACATTTTGCAAAGCAAGTAAAAGAGG
>MDUD01003513.1:0-27161 GCA_002216565.1 Crithidia mellificae | reverse complement strand
CACACACACACACACACACACACACATACACATATGTATTATACTTTATCTTGAATGTTCATAGCTTACGTTACACACACACCACAGTAAACACCGCTCTCCATATTTCCTGATTCAAAAAAAAAGGAAAATGGAGATTGACTCTCTCAAAACGCAGCTGAGCAATTTGCTCGCGCTGCACCGCGACGACGACGCCAATGAAGATGACATCGTCTTCGCCACCGTCGACTACATGAAGAAGGCGCACGACGTGGCCCAGATGCTGCTGCTGGAGGGGCGATTTCAGGAGTTGCAGCGCTGCCTGCACCTCTGCCAGGCCGCCTTTGGCGAGACGACCAACGTGCGCGCCAGCGTCGTTGCCCGCTCTGGCAGTCACGCCCCGCTGCTCTCCTTCGTGGGTGCCTCGATGGATAGCACCGACGCGGACGAAACGACTCGACTGGCAGATCAGCGCACCTCGTACACCTCCACCGTGACCCCGCTGCGCGCCTCCGTCATTTCGGCTGATGGGACGGTGATGCCTGCCGCGGAGGACGTCGATGGACCTCTACATCAGCACCAGCACGACGAACAAGGGCACGTGCAGTCTTTTCCGTTCTTCGTCCTGCACAGCGACGAGGATCGCCGCGTGTTCGCCGCCCTTCAGAGTCGCACCGCCCAACTACAGAAGCAGCTCGAGGCGGCCATGCGGGTGCGCCGCGGCCGCGACACGGAGTACTACATGCAGCGCCTTGGGCTGCGCGAGAAGGGCGCCGCGCCGCCGGCGGTGAAGGAGGACAGCGTAAAAGTACACGTGCAGCAACTCTCCGAGTTTCAGCAGCTTCAACAGCTTCAACAGCAGCAGCTCACCGGTGTTGTCGTCAGCGCGCATCATCACGGCAGCTACGCGGAGTCGGGGGCGCTGCTGCCGCTGCCGCTGCCGGCTGCACCGCGGGGGTCCGCCTCCCCCGCTGCCCCTCCACGGCCGCGGCGGGCCTCGTGGCAGGCGTCGATCACCGCACCGCCCTCCGCGCTACGCACCCACTCTGTCTTTAGAGTCTCGCCGATGGCAGCCAGCACGACAGGTGGTGCTGGGGGCACCAGTACAACCGGGCCCTCTGCCCTTATCGTTGTGCCTGCCTTCGGTTCGTCCTCCACGTTAGCCGGCGTTGTGGGTGTGCCGCCGACCACGTCCTCCCTCTCCTCTGCCTCACCGCAGGTGTTGATGAACGGGCCGGCGACGGCGGCGGCAGAGGCGGCCGCGCCAAATCCACCGGAGCGGGGCGTGTCGTTTGGCAATCAAGTCCACTTCAGCCGGGGCAAGGGCCGCATCGAGCTGCCGCCGCTCGTCACCTCTGGCCGCCTCTTCGGCGTCTCGCACGACAACCCGATGTCGGTGCAGCACACCGTCTTCGGCTCCTCTCTCGCCGCCGCGGCTTCCGCGCCGTCGCAGGCGGAGCTGACGAGCGTGATGGGGAGTCGCGAGAAGGCGAGTTCAACGCGTGGCGCCGCGGCCGCCGCATCGACAGATCGAAGTGGAAAGCACGGCGACGAAGACGACGGCGGGGATTTCGGCATGCGTGCGGTCGAGGCGCTTTTTGGGGTGGAGGGGGCAGCGGACGAGGTGCCGCTGCACCTCCGCCCCGTGCCGGAGAACGTGCGCCTTTGGTCCTCCTCTTCTTCCGAGTCCTCGGAGTCCTCGGCCAACACGTCGTACGTCTTCGACAGCACGACAACGTCGCTGCAGGTGGAGAAGGCGCCGTCGCCACCGCCGCTCTCGCCGGAGCCGACGATGCTGATGGACGACCCGCCGCTCGTCTCGGATGTCAGCCCCACCGCGGAGGAGGACGACGAAGACGACGATGCGCTGCTGCTCCTAGACGGCGTCCGCTCCCCGCGCCGCAAGCGCATTCCCTCCAACTTTCTCTCCACGATGCGGAGTAGCATGCTCTCCTCCACGCTCCCGAGCGCGTCCTCGCTGGTACGCCGCGGTACGGCGATTGGGCCGTCGACCGGCGGCACCGCCGCCTCTGCGCCGTTCATGAGCGGCAACGACTCGACGCTCCTTCAGTACGCCCAGCAGAGGCGGCGGACCGTGTCGGACAATTTCTCGCCTCATCACGCCCCCAGCGCTGGGATAGACTACAACAACAACACCATCAACAACATGAATACGAGTCCAACGGGCTCGCTGCTCACACGACCAAACCCGCCGACCTGGATGCAGTTGATGGGCACCCGTAAGCGTTCCACCGACCTGTACGGCATGAGCGCGGCGTCCAACTCCACCTTCACGGCCTCCACCTCTCGCACGCTCGTTTCAATGGCAGGGTCGACGTCCACTTCAGCCACCACCACTACCACCACCTCCACCGGCACCAGCGCCTCCGATCAGCAGATGTTTGCGGGGCTGGAGCACGGGGCAAGTCCGGTCGCCGTGGAGGCCGCCCGCACCGTCGAGGCGGCGCGGCTGACCACGCAGTACGTGCTCTCCAGTATTCGTGCCCAGCACAACCGGAGCGACCAGGCGCTGCAGCGGTGCGAGGCATTGGCGATGGCACGACTGCCGTACAGTGCGCGTCAGGCCGCGTCCACCGCAGCCGCAGGCGGGTCAGTGGCGGCGTTGTCCAGCGCAAGCACCGTGGGTTCTCCGCACCCCGCCTCGCCTCTCGTGCCGCAGCCTCCGCCGGTGCTGCCGCCGGCACCACCGGGTCACAGGCACGGCGAGGAGTGGACGCCGGTTTCGCAAATGCTCACGATGTCCTCGTCCTCTCACGCCCCGTCCTCCGTCCCGCCGTCACCCGGCGGTGGGGTGGGGCCGGCCTCTCCGCTGCTGCCGTCGGTGGGCACCACCATCAGCACCAGCCAACCCGTCATCACCGTCACGCCCGCCGTTGCCGCCGGTGCCCCGGCGACCACCACCGCCCTCCCCCAGCCTGCAGTCTTCGCTTTCCAGACGCTAAGTCCGGCGGCGGAGCAGCAGCTTCGCGAGGTTCGCGCCGCCTACGAGCAGCAGCTGGCCACCGCAGCAGCCGACGTGCAGAATCTGGAGGCGCGGTGGGTGCGGCAGCACCGCCAGCTGCAGTCGCACACGTCCTCGCTACCGGCGCTGGAGAACATTGCGGAGTGGCGCAAGCGGCGCGGGCGGTGGCAGCAGCACCAACACGGCCAGTCGTCGATGTCCTCGTTGGGCCAACCCCGCAACAGCCGCGATGGGGGGCGGGACCGGCGGCACGGGCAGCCGCGGCACCACCGCCAGCGCGGGCCCCCGCCGCTGCCCCCGCCCGTCACGCACGTCTCGCACGCGTCCGCCAACTCGCCACGACGCGGTGGCCCTCGTCTCTCTTCGCGCGGCGGTGACGCGGAGGTTGCCGGGCCGCACGCCCACACCCCACCCCGCTCCCCCTCGCTGCTCAGCACCACCCCCACACGTCAGAGTCGCCTCAGCAGCTACAACCTCGATGAGGGCAGCGGGCCCTCCTCGCGCAGCAGCAGCGACGCCGCGCCGCCACGGCCCTCCATCGAGGTGCTGCGGCTTGACCTCAACCCCGGTGCCCCGCTGCTCGTGACGCCGGTGGATCGACAGTCCCTCGCGCTGGTCGGGCTGCAGGGCAGCAACAGCAGCGGGAGCGGCGGCCCTGCCCTGCTCCCTGCCAACGCGGGCACCGCGACGGGCAGCGGCAGCTGCATAAACCCGAACAACACAAGTGGTGCAACCCATCCTTTCCAACCAGGCGGAAGCAGCAACAACAACAGCAACAACAGTAACAGTAGCGGGGAGGCACCGTTGCCTCGCGCCACGCGTCGCGGCAGCCCGCAAACTCTTGCCCTCCCCCCCGCCGCCCCGCCCCGCCTCGCCTCTGGCGTTGACGGCTCGCACGAGTCGGTGGCGTTTCCCACCGTGGCCTCGGGCTCTGCGCTTATGACGACGACGGACGGGATCGGCGGCAGCAGCAACAGCGGTGGCAGCGGCGACGTTGCAGGGTGGGCACGCGGGTCTTCTGACAAGTTCATTGGATATTTTGGCGGGACAGAGGGGGAGTGCGACGACGCCGAGGGCGTAAACGCTGGCGGCGCTGCATTTGCAGTTTACACAAACGGTGATGATTTGAATTCAAATAGGATCAAGGGCAAGAAAGATGGAGAGGAGGACGAGAGAAACTTTTCTGATGACGAAGATGCTGCTGAGCGCGACAGTAGAGCCAGTGGTGCGGCAACCCGCGATGGTGCCCGCTCGCCGTCGTTTAACAGCGAAGTGCGTGGTGGTGCGTTTGCGGAAACCGGCGTCTACGCTCATCGCAACGGCGAGCTGGTGATGATCAGCGGCGGCGGCGAAGGCGACGGCGACGAGAACGCATCGGCGCATATGAATAGGGACGAACGCGCCCTGTCTATAACGGAGGCAGTCGCCTACACGTACCACCCGGCGGTAGACGCCATCGTGCAAGGACGACGGCGTGGGACGGGAAGCAGCGGCGTGTCACTGGCAACGACGGCACCACCCCGCACCACCACCACAGCGGACACGCTGGCGGCGTGGCAACACACGCTGTCCGTCGTGGTGGGCGATGCAAAGCAGGCGGGCTCGACGAGCGCTGCTATCACCGCCACCACCACAAGAGGAGCTGATGCGGTGAAAGCATCTGGTCCGTTTCGCGCGGCTGCTGCGGCCGCCCAGCGCCGTCGCAGCTCGCAGGAATCGCTGCCGCACGCCGGTGCGACGTGGCGACCTGGCCCATCGCAGCGCGCCAACACAGTGATTTACTCCACCCTCTCCTTCTCCCTCTCCCAGCCGCAGTCCCAGCAGGATTGGAGGCAGCCGCCGCCCGTGCCCGTGCTGGAGGCACCGCCGCTGCGTCGGCATGGCATCTTCTGCGGTGCAGCGGACATGCGAAGGCGCCGCACGCAGGACCTACTCTGCGCCGCTATCCGCAGCGCGTCTGCACACGTGCGGGAGGAGGATTTGGTGCGACCTGCCTGGCTGCAGAGCGGCGTTGCAGGCACGGCAGCCACGACGACCACCGCCGCCGCAACACCACCCCACGCGTCGTCTTCCGCAAGTGGCGGTGGCGGCGGTGGCGTTGCCGTGACAGCAGCCGGCGCCGCTCGCCAAGGTGGGCGGCCGCCGTTCTTCTTTGACTACCCCAACGTCTTCGCCGGTGACGGCGCCGGGGCTGCCACCGTGCCTCCCGCTGGAGGTGTACCCTCTGCAGCCTCAGCGGCCACGACAAATACGATTCGTGCGGGAGCGACAAGAGCAGCGAAGCAGGTGGTGGCGCGTGGCCCTCACTACAGTCGCCGCTCCCTCACCAGCACCAGTGTGCTTTACAACGGCATCACGGGCACCGCGGCAGGCAACAACGCAGTTGGTGGCGCTTTCGGCGTTCCGCAGACACCCGAGATGAGCCTCATCTCCGTCCCGAGCGCCACCACGACGACGTCCACGCCGGTGGCCCTGTCCCTCACCGCCAAAGGACTACCCGCACAAGCGCCACCGAATGGGGCGAGCCACACCGCCTCCCCCCCGACTGCCCTGCTGCACGCCTTGGAGGGAAGTCAGAATGCAGCAACGGCGGCAGCAGCGGCGATGGCAGCGGCGCGAAGTGCGAGCAGCGGCGGAGGCCAGAGCACCAGCAGGGATACACGCAGCTTCGTCTCCTCGTCCTCCCTCGACGGGTCGCCGCTGCCCTCGGTGAGTGCGGGGGCCGGCAGTCACGCGACTACTGCTGCTGCTGCGGCGGCGGCGGCGGCCTCGCACGATGTCTATCACCGACTTCACGCCGCGTACCGCGTGAGTGAGGTGCTGCGGGCGGTGCCGGATTGGACGGCCATCCCGCCCCTCCTGCTGGGCCGCTGCCTGCCGCTCTGCGTGGCAGCGGTGCGGCTGCAGCAGTGGTGGCGCCAGCGACAGGCACAGCGGACCCTGCAGCGCCGCCAGCGTGCCGCGGACGCATGCATCGCGCAGCAGCAGCGTCGCGATGCCGCCGCGCTGTGTCTGCAGCGGCAGCTGCGCGTGCACTGGGCCCGGCAGGTGGTGGGGCGGGTGCGGGCGGCGTGTGCGGCGGCCACCGAGCAGCGTGTCGCGCTGGAGAACCCCGCCATCTCACCTCTGGCCCGGCTGCACGCCACCGGCAGCAGCGGCAGCGGCTACGCGGCGTTTGTCGACACGCTGAACGGCGTCTCGGCTGCCTTCACCGCGTCGACGACGTCGTCGCGGCAGTCGCACCGCACGCCGAATCGGGTCGTGAGCGCGTTTGCCGGGAGTGAGGATCGCAGTCGTGCCAGCCTCGGAGACGGTCAGCAGAGCGGCAGCGGTGGGCTGCCGGGGCTGGCGCGGCGATCGAGCTCGCAGCTGAGTGCGCCGCTGCCAAACATCAGCCGCCCCGCGTCACCGGAGTGGGCGAACGCGACGGCGCGGTCGTCCTCGCCAAATCGACCGCAGCGGGGCAACGGCGCTGCTCCGGTGAGCCACGAGGCCTCCTTCCTCGACGATGACGCCCAACACCACACGTTGAGCTCGAAGGACCCGTGGGCGGCCACGGCGCGTCGCTCCATCAGCCACAGCGAACACCACGTCTTCCGCCCCACCTCGGCGGCTGGCGCGACGCCTGTGAACATCAGTAGCAGCACCCCCGCCACCGTGACCAGTCCGGCACCACAGCAGCAGCAGCAGCAGCATCCTCTCTCCCCTTCTTCCGCTGGGCTGGCGACGGCGCCGTGTAGCATTGCCAACTTTGTCGCGCCGAAGCAGCGTGCGGTGGCGGTGGCCGTGCCGCAGGCGATGGCCGGGGCGACGGTGCTGCCGTCCCGCCCTCTCTCCTTCTCTTCCACCAATATGGAGGACGGGGGCGAAGTGGAGAAGAACAAGGGCAACCAGCACCATCACACCTTTGACGCAATTTCACCCAGCCGCAGTAAAAACAACAATAACAACACTGGCAACAGCAGTGGTGGTGCTGCGTGGGAGAAGAACGAGCTCTTAAGACGCAGTACCCCAGCAGCGGCAGCAGCAGCAGCAGCCGCGGCAGCTCAGGCGGCGGCAAAGCGCTCGGCTTCGTCGTCGCGCCCGCCGCAGCCGCTGATCGACCCCGTCACCGCGGCACGTCGCATTCAGCGGTGGTACCGCCGGTGCAGCGCTGCCGAGGCCGCCCGGCTCACGCGCGAGGTGGCCGTGTGGGCTGCCGTGGTGACGCGCAGAGCTCCGCTGACTGCCGTGCGTGATGTCCTGCACCCGCCGGAGGAAACGCACACTACGAATACGACGACGACCGATGGAACGCCTTATGGGCATCGCCTGGGCAGCCACCGGGTGTCGGACAGCGTCGACGGGGCGGCAGGTAGGACGGCAGTTGAGCACACGAGCCCATCGCTCTTTGAGCTGGCCGACACGGGCGACCTCAACGATGTGCATCGCCATCACCGCGACAAGGACGGCAGCGGTGGCGAGGAGGCGGCTGCCGTCCGCGCCGTCCTCGCGAAGTGCACCGGGGACGTCTACAAGAGCTACCTGCGCCGCGCCGCTGCGGCACGGGAGCAAGGCGACTACAAGACGCCCCTGGAGCGTGTGAGTCTGCGGGCCCTGCAGCGTCAACGTCAGGACCGCGAGGACGAGGCGAAGCAGAAACGGGTACTGCACGAGCGTCAAGAACGTGTGCGGCAGGAGCAGCAGCAGCGGCGAGAGCGGCAGCTCGTGGAGAGTGCGAAACTGCTGCAGCGTGTGGGCCGTGGCCTGCGCTGGCGGCGTTGGTTGCGGGAGCGCCAGTGCCGCGACCTGCACTACCGCGCTACCCACACGCTCGACTTGCTGTCGCAGACGGACACCCTCGGCACGCACGCCATCGCCGACCTGCCTCGCTCCCACGCCGGCCTCTCCACCTCCTCTGCGGAGGAGCAGCGGGTGTACTTGTCTGGCGGGCCGAGGGTGACGGCACACGTGCTGGCGCGGCTGCGCACGACGCACCCGGAGTGGTTTGGACTGAACGTGGATGCGACGAGCGCGAGCTGGATCGCCACGCACGCGACGGAGGCGCAGCAGGCGGCCATCGTGACGCTGCAGCGCTTTGTGGCCGCTTTTGCGAGTAAGACGGTGACTTTTGCGCAGTACCACCACGCCTGTGCGCGGAGTATTCAGCTGGCGTGGCGGGCGTCCCGCTTGCGTCGACAGCAGCGCTCTCGCACCGCGAAGGAGAAAACGGCAATGTAGCTCCGTCTCTCATAATCTTTTTTTTTTCTTTTCAAAACCGTTTCTTTATTATTTCCCTCTATTGATTTGTTTGTTCTCATGTACAACCTTTCTACTTGAAATTTTAGACAACTGAAAAAAAAAAAATGGTTCTTTCTCTTTTCATCCGTAAAGCCACCGGAAAGGAGAGCAGCTTGCAAGCAGCGTATACAGAGCGACCAAATTTGCAACATGGAGCAATCGTTTGACGCTCTTGTAAATTGTGATTAAAACAAAGTTTTTTTTGGCTTGAGCAAAAGCTTGGCATTTCAGTTTTTTCTGTTTCTGCCAACTTTTCACACTTTACCCCCCTTCCCCTATCCTTCTTTTATTTCTTGTGAATCGAAATTTCTGTTCATTTTATCACCCAACACTACTGTCTTCTTTCGAAGCTGGTATGGAATTTGAGCTGGTTCAGCGTGTTAATTAAAAGTACACTAATCCATTCCTCTGGCCTCTCTAGCGTTTTGGGCTTCTTTGCGGTATCTCTTCTCGCATTGCTGTCGCGCTAGCCTGCTGAGTCTCGACTGACTCGTGGCTGTTATTGCAAAAAAATACTTAAAGCGCTACAAGAGACTGGAGTAAAGTCAATCATTGTGATCACGCGAAGTGATCAAAGAAGACAAATCTTTCTCTGTTGTTTTCCAATGCTACGCGCGGGCTCTAGCACGGCTCTCCGCCTCGCCAGCCTCTCCGCCTCGGCCAAAGCCCCCGTCAGCGGAGCTAATGCCCACAACGGCACGCCGACACCGTTGCGGCATGCCTACCCAACCGAGGGCGGCCAGGTGCCCATCTACTCCATGACCCATGGCCGGGTGCAGCGACGGAATTGGGTGATGCGTAGCCCGGAGTGGTGCGATCTGTGCGGCGAGCCGATCAGTCAGTGGCTCAACCACATTGGCCGCAAGGACCACGCGCTGATGGATATGCACTACACCACCATGATGGAGTACCCGCGGCGGTGGAACCCGGAGGACTTGATTCTGTCCTTCCAGGCACACCTCGGCATCGACGACGTCGAGCCTTTTCACCGCCTCTTCAGTAGCGAGGACACACACGGTCGCAATGAGATTCACGCGATGCTGGCGAAGCTGGAGGAGGCCGGCATGCTCTACTTTGGCGCGGCAAAAGACACGTACCTACACCTGATGGTCGGCGGGCTGCGCGGCATGGACCACCAGGGCGCGTTGGTGCTGCACGAGTGCCTCTTCCGGCCCTTCACCCACCTCTACCCCGACATTCACATTCAGGACTACTCCAACTTGGTGGACTTTATCACCTGCTCGTACAACATGGAAACCGTCTACGACCTTTGTGGGCTGTACACCCTTGACCGGGTGGCGTTGAAGGCGCAGATGGGGGCCACCTCCCCGGCGGCGATGGGGCTGGGCGGCATCGCCACAAGCTCCTCCGCCTCTTTCGGGTATAAGAACGAAAGCGGCATCGGCGCCGCCGCCGCCGCGCTGGCAGAAGCGCAGGCCGCCGCCGCCGCCATGACCACCAAACAAAGTCAGCTGCAGCTCGCCAAGGCGGAGCGGGACCGGGAGAACATGCAGGAGGAAGCCTTCTCGAGAAAAGCGGCCTTTATGCGCCAGATCTTGGGCCAGCTCCGCTGGCTACTCTCGCCGGATCAGATCCACCCAGCGGGGTACACGTTCCCGGAGCACATCATTACCCTCGGTGAGATTTGCCTCAAGGCGCTTGTGGTGCAGATTGTGGAGGCCCGTGTCGTGGAGTACATGGTGCGCGTGGAGCCCGTGTGGCACAACTTTGGCTTTGAGCGACGCAAACTGGATGTCCCGGCAATTGCGAAGAAGGCGGACGACATCATTCCACGTCCTTTCCGTTACACGTACCGCGGCGTAGTGCCGGAAACGGACGACTTGTACTCGGTCAAGTCCACCGCGTTAGATGACCACGTGGTGAGAAGTCTTCAGGTGAAGGGACTGCAAGCACCACAAGCGTTCCGTCCAGATGCCAAAAAAAGTTCAATTTCTTCAGCAAAGTAAAGGTGTTAGCTGTGCTTTTTTTTATGTCAGTGTTTGGATAATTAGATCTGCTGCTCTTTCTTTTTCTTTTGCTGCTGTTGTTGTTGGCTGACCTTTGTAAAATAGCATGTGTATGTGTGTGCAAAGGAGAGTTGAGAGATCAGCTATTGCTGTCTTTACAGATAATCATTAAAAAAAGAAAAAGTGAATAACTACCGAAATGCATTGGGACCTGCGAGGTGAGCATAGTTCTAGATTTTTTTAAACCTAAAAAAGAAGTATAAGTTACACGTAGTGTTTTTCTGATTGGCTTATTGCTTCCAAGTGCACTTCTTCGACCAGAGCATTCCAAACTCAACTGCTAAATAAAGAAGTAGCCTCATCTAATAAGAGCTAACGCGGGTTCTTTACGTTTGAAAGGGCAAAACCCATTCAATGTGTGTCGGCCTGAACTAGATACTTCTGTCAAGAGAAAAAGAGTTTCCTTTTTTTTTCGATACAACTTTTCCTAACCTTTTCCTCACTCTAAATGCCCACGCAATCAATGAAACCCAATAACTGATTCTTACTTACGCACACGTGCTGAAGTGCAGATCTCGACACGAATCACGTTCACAATACACCATGGGCATGCACACTTTTGCGCTCTTGCTAAGTGATTTATATAACTGAATCCCGTTTTTTCAAAATCAAATTTGTTTCTAATCCTTCTGCTATACAATCGAAGGACACGCATACATACATTTGCTTCCTCTGTCTTGAAACGAAGCAATACAATCACCTCTGCTTCACTTCTTCGTATTATTCATCCGCTTTCTCGTTCTCAAATCGATTCTAAGGTTCTTATTAAAATTTTTAAATTTTAAAGTCTTTTGATAACTTTCCTTTTCCGTATTCTGAATATTTTAACATTGAAGTTAAAGAAGAGAAGGCAGGCCCGCATAAAAGATTCAGCTGCGGACACTTATGCGCTCTATTTTTGTCCCTGTGTCAAGTACCGCTTTTTTTTTTTCCAATCGATTCAGGCATTGTTTTCTACAGAAAGGAAAACGTTGACACGCAAAGTGAAAATATATATATAATTCACTTTGATTGTGCACGTTAAAAAATGATTCCTAGAGGTTTAAGCATCCGTGGGTTAAACTGTGTTGTGTGCCGCTGCCCCGCTTCTTCCGCGACCACATCATCCACAACACGCAACTTGCCAAATCAAGCACAAAAATGTGTGTTTGCAAATTTGCGGCACGCTGCACTGACACAAGCACCGAGTAGCAGCAAGACACTACTTGCCGCACCTCTGCGCCGTGTTGCCCAACGAGTGACGATGTCTGGTATTCCCATTGCGGCGTCTTATAACCTTGTTTTGCGTCGTTATGCCACTTTGCCACCGTCTTCGTCGACAAAAGATGTTTTGTCAAAAGAACTGACAGAAGACCAAGATAGCGAAGAACCTGCGGAGTACTTTGCCAGTGGCAGCAACGGCAGCGGCGGCGGCAGCTTCAAGAGTGATGATGAGGATGTGCACGACGGGTCGTACCGCACCACGATGCCGTGGGGCCCTTCAGATGAGTCTGTAGGGGGTCTCTACGCGGCTGTGAGTGACGGCCCAAGCCCAGCTGCGGTGCAGCCTGAGGCGGCGGACGGCGACGCAGCTTCAGGCAACTTGACAGGCTCCACAGAGAGCGTGGAGCCGGTGAACACGAATACCAACGCGAACGTCAGCGCGGAAGAGGGATTGGGTGTTGAGGGACCCACACGCCTTGTACAAGAAGGAGTTCAGCCCAGCACTGAGCCACAACCCATACAAACATGCCAGACACCAAAGGCCACATCTGATGCCGCCGGTGCGTCGGGGGGAAATGCAGTACCTAAAAGCGCACTTGAGCCTGTTCATCTGTCAAAAGAGACGAGCGCATGTTCGTCCACTGCTAACACGACTCCTGCGACAGTCGCAGAATCTCCTCCTCCTTCATCTCAATCTCATACGCCACAGCAGCAGCAGCAGCAGCAGCACACACCCGCATCGTCTGCTGCGCCTTCAACGCCGTACCACAGCCCGTGGGATGACGGGGGTGCCGGCATCGTGCGCCGCCGCGTTGCGCAGTGGTACGTGCCGGGGCTGGAGCGAGAGCACCGCCACCCACCCGGCACGGCGGCCCCTGTCGCACCGGCAAAGATCTCCACCGTCGTCGCGGAGGCGGTGAACGTGGCGCTGACGGGCACGAACAAGACTCACCATCACAACAACAACAATACGCCGGTGGATCAGACGGAGGAAACGCCATTAGAGACAACGGCGAAGACCGTAGCGGAGGCAGGTGCGGTGGGGAATGAGGACACACCACGCACAGAAACGGCAATGCAGGAGAGAGAGGCGGAAGAGGTAGAGAAGAAGGCCGCTGCTGGAGACATGACGGACACCCCCAACGCTGCCAACACGGCCGCGACTTCTTCTTCCTCTTCTTCGGCGGCAATTCCACAAACAGCTGAGGCAGCGTCCGCTAAAGGAAATGGGACATCGACGCTGACACGTGGTGTGGGTGCCGCACCGGAAGTTTCGACGCCTGGCACGCAGCCGGCGTCGCCGGAGCGCGGCTTCACAACCACGACGCCGACGACGGACGCACGCAACAGCGCGAGCAGCAGCACCGGACTGGCAGCATCGACACGCACCGCAGCAGCCACAGCAGCAGGACCAGCATCGGACTTCGTCGCTGCCCCACCACCTCCGCCGCTGACGAGTGTGGAGGAGAAAGCGAAAGACGCGGCTGCCACCGCTTCCACCGCCGCTACAACAACAACAGCAGCATCAGCAGCAGCAGCATCGCCGTCGCCTGTCACGTTGTCAGGTGAGAAAACGGAAGGGCGGAGTGACACGAAGGAGGGGCCCAAGAAGAGTGGTGAGAAAGATCAAAGGAAGAGTACGGATGAGGAGAAAGGAGGGGAGGAGGACGACGATGACGACGACGAAGAGCTGCCAAAGACACTTTTGACCGTGCAGGCCAACCGCAACAAGCGCATGAAGCGGCTGCTCATGGCAAGCCTCGGCTCTGACTTTGCCAAGGCAGGCCTGAGCAACGACGGTGTCCGCACCAGCTTCTCGGTGGTGAACTACCAAACCATCAAGCAGCTCACGGGGCTGTCCCGCATCCCTTCCACGCTGCTCATCTCCTGCCTTGTCGCGCCCGGCAACGAGTTTAGCTGGGTGGACATCTCCATGCACCCGACCGCGACCCTCAGCGAGTACAAGGAGGCGCTGGAGGAGGTGCTACTTGGTTTAGGAATGCACCGGACGATGGTGGAAGACAGCGCGGAGCCGATGCTGCTTCCGCAGGTCACCGTCGCCAAAGGCTGCTACAGCCTTCTTATGCGGTACGCCATCGAGGCGCCGGCGAATAAGCAGATGGACAGCTTCCAGGACTTGACCAACCGCTTTACCGTTTTCCTCTCGCAGGGACGCATCATCACGGTGCACCGCACGCAGTGCTCCTACGTGGAGGAGTTGAAGCTGAACTGGCAGCACCACCTCTCGCAGGACAACCTCGACGGGACGCCACAGGCGCATCGCGGCAACAACACCGCTAGCAACAGTAAGAAGAGTAGAGGCAACGGAAGCGGCCTCACGACGACGAGCAAGAGTGGTGGCTTAACGTTTTCAGAGATCCGGTCCAGCAGCAGCGGTAGTAACAACAGTGGCGAGTCTACTGCCGCGGCCACGACACCGCGCGGACTGCGCTACCTCATGTACTACTTTGTTAAAGAGACAGTGGGCACCTTTACGCAAGCCATTGCGAAGTGCATCGTGGAGTTCGACCGTTACGAGGCCAATCTCTTCAACACGCAGCGCAACCGCTCCTCCATGGCGCGGGATATCTACCACATCAAGCGCCGCGCCTCCGTCTACGGCCGCACCTTGACGTTAACCCAAGACGCCTACGCGCACATCGCCACCGCGCTACACATCTCATCCTCCCAGGTCGGCTATCAGGAGATTATGCACGACCTGGCCCACGTCGAATCCCTCGCCGAGGAATTAAACTCGAACGCCGATTCGGTGCTGCAGCTTCTCTTCCAGCTCTCGTCCTACCAGGTGAATGAGCTGATGCGCGTGCTGACGGTGTTCAGCGCGTTCTTCATTCCGCTCAGCTTTATTGCGTCGGTGTACGGCATGAACTTCGAGGACCTGCCCATGCTACACAACGAGTACGGCGGCGTATTCTGCGCCATGCTGATGTGCACCGTAGCGACCTGCATCTTTATGTGGTTCCGCTTCAACCGTTTTATTTAACGACTGTGGGAGCAAAACCTTTCGATCGCGGTTTTCTTCTGCCGTTTTTTCTTCTTTTTCATGCCGAATGAAGGAGCTCAATGCTTTGTTTTAGCTTGTTATTGGTGTGTGGTTGTGGTAGAATCTAGAACGCTGTTGCTTTTCCCTCTGCTTTTCCCTTTACGGCTATTTTGTTTTTGTTTCTGCTTCTGAGCACTTCTGAGGGTACTATACACGAAAATAAAACTGAAACCAAAGACAAGCAAACAACACCAACAGCAACAACAAAAAAACCGGAAACCGAAGATGCAATGTTAAATTGAATATTTGAAAGACCAACAAGGAGCGAAGCGTTCGCAAGAGGGTCTCTCGTGAACGGCGCATTCTAATGGTGCCAGTAATAAAGCAGTGTTATGTTGACAAATGCCAGCCCTTTATTCTTTCCTTTTTCTTTATTGCCTCACGCTTTTTCTTTTGTTGTTTCGCCTCTTTTCATTTATTGTGCAGAGCCAACGCTGACAACTTTAGGAACATAGGTGTCCTACGGCGCAGCAGAAGAGAAGAAGAGAGGAAAATAGAGAGAAAGAGAGACCACAAATTTCTTTTACTATATCTTAGAAAGCCATGCTTCAATGCTCACTGCTACTGCGAGGGTACGGCAAAGCCCTCTACAGTCCCCGCTCCACCCTCCCCACCGACTTTTACGCGTGCTGCGCCAATTACTTCCAGATCAAGCTGCACGAAGAAACGTACATTGGTATTCGATCCTCTCAGCAGCGCGGCCTCTTCCTCTCTCCAGACCGCAGTGCGCCGCTGCCGGCGAACGCGCCGCTCGCCACCATCCCACTGTCCTCGCTCTACACGGTGTCTAACATCACGACCAAGCCAAATACGCTGCGCGATGTCACCGTAGATGCGGTGCGCGACGCGATCCCAGATGCGGAGTTCAAAATCATGGCCCCGCAGTTTTTTTTGGGTCTTCAGATGAGCGCCATCATCGGCAGCCTGCCCGACATCACCCGCTCCGAGTCACCGGAAGAGTTTGAAAGAATGTCCAGCATCTTGCGTGACGGCGTCAGCCCTTACGCACGATTGCTCGATGACGAAGATTTCAGTGAGGAGTTTGTGTTTGGCATGTACGGCATGGCCCTTGACACCTGGCAGCGCAACAGCTACGAGGAGATGACGAAGAAGTACCACCTGGCCCTGACGGCGATCCACGAGGCGGTCAACCCGCCGTTCAAGCTGGAGCACTTTCAGCGCATTACGCGACTGGTGCTGGCGCGGGCGGAGCACGTGCCCCCGGCGGACTACTACGATGGCAGTGTATTCATGCGTCGCCTGCAGCGGCGGTGGCGGCAGTGGCAGAAAATACCCGACCCCGTCGACGTGGCACTCGTTCCTTATCTAGACCTTGTGAATCACAGCAACCGACCGAACTGCGCGGTGCGCGTGGGGCCCTCCCGTGTGCTGAATGGCGCAGGGGCCATCACCCTCTTCTCGCTCCGCGCGATTGAGCCTGGGCAAGAGATTTGCCGGCACTACAACTTTGCCCTCAACCGCGCCAGCGCGCTCTTCCGCTACGGCTTTTTGCCCTTCGACCTCATCTCTATTGTGGACCACGACGCCGTGGACGAGCACGTGACGAAGTCGCGAGGGATGTTCAAGCCCGAGTCGGTGGAGGAACTGGAGAAGAAAGAGAGGGAGCAGAAGGAGGTGTGGCGACTGGAGAAAATCTTTCAGGAGGCCAAGCACGGCGGAGATGCAGAAGCTGCTGCTGCTGGTGCGGCGGCGGCGGCGGCAGCGCCAAATGCAGCCCTCGGCGACCGCATTTCTCGCCGCAACGAGTAAAAGTGGTTCATTCACAAAACAAAAAAAATATGGGCAGTGCTTTTGTTATTGGAGCTGCTCGTATTGTAACTGGCCTGTTTTCTGATTGCTTTGTGTGGGTGNTTGGTGGATACAAGCGCATGGGATTGCAGTGCAACGTGCCCTTTCTTCAATGCAATATTGCTTATTTCGGTAGCGCACCTCTTGGTCTTTGGTGCCCCTCACAGAACGCTATTCACCCTATTACCCTTAGTAACAGCAGACAAAAAAAAAGGCGAATTATAATTCGCAACTTAAATATGTGCGGACCTTTTAATCACGCTCCGTGGAGCGCATTTTTGGGAACCTTATAAAAAAATGTAATTGCTGAGATGCGCTGCTGTATTTTTACTCCTATTCACTCGCTAATGTTGCAGCGACAAGTGCTTTTGTAGCGCTTTGTGTGGCAACAAACTATTCATGTCTTTGTACAACTCCAGTGGTTTACTTCTTATCAATCTTGTCGTTACTCTTGTTTGTTCTTTTCTCCTTGCCGTACTTTCCATTCTCTATTTATGCTGCTTTTACACATATGTTTCAGCAAAGAAGCTTTAACAGAAGAGTATAGCCGGCAGTACCTGCTGGTTTTTTTGCGCCATAAACCCGCCGCATTTTTTTATTGCTTTCGTTCCTCATTTACTCTGTGTCTCTTAGTCATGGAACCCGCGGTGAAGGAGAGTGTCAAGCGCATTCCGCTGCTGAAGACGAAGGCCGGCCCCCGCGATGGCGACAAGTGGACGACGCGGCTGAAGGAGGAGTACACCTCCCTCATCACCTATGTGGAGAACAACAAGGCCAACGACGCGCACTGGTTTCAGCTGGAAAGCAACCCGCAAGGCACGCGGTGGTACGGCACGTGCTGGACCTACTACAAAAATGAAAAGTACGAGTTTGAGATGAACTTTGATATTCCCGTCACCTACCCGCAGGCGCCGCCGGAGGTGGCTCTGCCGGAGCTGGAAGGGAAGACAGTGAAGATGTACCGCGGTGGTAAGATCTGCATGACGACGCACTTCTTTCCGCTCTGGGCACGAAATGTGCCGTACTTTGGTATTAGTCACGTCCTTGCTCTGGGCTTGGGGCCGTGGCTGTCGATTGAAGTACCGGCGATGGTCGAGGAGGGCTTCTTAAAGCCAAAGAGCGCCGCAGATGCACCAGCGCCGGCGGAGTGAAGAGCTGCGCACTTGAATGCAATGAAAGTCAAACATTGAGTCTGCTCTTCTATTTTTTTGTGCTGTCAGGTGTGCTTGCATGACCGCCTGGGGCTACAGCCTCCCTCACTCCCTCTGTCTCCTATGTGCATGTATTTCGTGATGTTGTCTCGTTTCTCTGTCGAGTGGCGCAACCGGTGTTGTTGCTGAGTGAATGATCATTATTATTATTATTTTATTGTATAATGGCCACTGCGCCACCTAAGTATCTTCGCAACAAAAGCAAAGGCCGTTTCCTTTTTGTCGTTGTGTCTTGGTAAGTTAGACCAGATTTTTGTCAGAGATATACTTTCACACGCATAAGGTGAGTGGTGGTATGAATGGCACTGTTTTCCGTTGTGAAAAACTCTTAATTTTCAGATTGCATGTAACTGAATTTGTAGTTTTCTGTTTTCTTTCTTTCCTGGTTTTTTTTCTCCTTCATTTCATTTACGTCGAAAAAGAACGTCTTCTTTTCTTCCACATACATGCTATTGCGCGTGCCGCCATCTTACAGCATTCCAAGCATCTCGTAACTACAAAACGTACTAAACCTTTCTTTTTTGTTTGTTTGTTTTCCATCAGCAGGTCTTTTTCCATACCTCAAGGTTATGTAAAACCCTGCATTCACCTCTTTTCACAAGGACACTAACCTAAAGACAATAAGAAGAGTATTAACTTGGTACAACAATACCAAAAAATTGGCATTCTTTTCCGATATTTCGCATTTCTCCCTCACTGTGTGTAAAAGCATATTTATTAAAAAAAAAAAAAGGCTCATTCACTAATTTAGCATTGCACAGAAACTAGACATAATTCTACTACTCGCAAGATGAGCATGTCGGATGGAAGTACACCGGTCCCGGGAGAGGTTGCGATGAAGGAGCCGCAGCAACGCAAGCGCCTGCGCATGACGCCCAGCGAGTTCTATGTCTACGTCGTGGCGCTCATGTGCGGTATTTCCATGATGATGCCGGTCAACTCCGTGTTCTCGGCACCATCGTACATCACCACGTACTACCTCTACGCCACCAAGGACCCGAACCACGTGCCCGTGCAGACCAATTTTTGGTCGAACGTGATGACCTACTACAACCTCATCAGCATGGTCACGTCCCTCATTATGGAGCCGCTGACGCTGCTGAAAGGTTTTCGTCGCATTCCGATGCTCGTCCGCCTGCTGGGTGGCCTCATTATCCTCATTGTGGAGATCATCGTGCTCATGACCGTCCCCGCGCGTGGCACGAGTGAGAACGGTGCGGTGGCCACCGTTTGCATGGCTGGTTTCATTGGTGGTTTTGGTAAGAGCATCTTCGAGTCCACCGTGTACGGCATGTTCGGCGCCTTCCCGCCCAGCTTCACTTCCACCATGATGGGCGGCGTCGGCATCTCCGGTGCGTTGACCTCGCTGATTCAGATCATTGTGAAGGCAGCTCTGCCGGACACCTACGAGGGTGTGAAGAAGCAGTCGTACATCTACTACGGCCTCGACGTTGGCATTCAAGGCGCCACATTCGTCGCGCTCATCCTCCTCCGCTTCAATAGCTTTGCTCGCCAGCACTTCGGTGACCTCGGTGGTGTGAAGAGTAAGGTGGACGCCGGCAGCCTGGCCGGCGGCGATGTGGGCGACCACGTGCACCGCGGCGGCAGCGCCGACGAGCTCAACGACGATGCAGCGATGATGATGCGCCGCATCGACGAAGCTGGCGAGCGGCAGGCAACGGGTCAGGAGGCGCAGATGTCCTCCGGTGGTCAGCCGGAGACGGTGGCCGCCCTGCGTCAAACCTCGCAGAAAGCGGACGAGCAGGTGGATGCATTGGTGATGAAGGAGGATCCGCTGGCCGACCAGCCGATCCACGACCTCGACGGAATGGAGGAGGGCCTTGCCGGTGGTGGTGGTGGTGTTGCAGGTGGCAACGGTGCGGAAGGACCGACCAGCAACGAACTGCTGCTCTCCACACCCATTTTCGAAACGTTGAAGCTGGTGAAGTGGATGTTTGTCGCCTGCGGCTTCAATTTCCTCATCACGCTCTTCCTCTTCCCCAGCATTGCGACCGGCATGTTCCCCAACTCAAAGTGGTACGCCACCGTTGCGGTCTTTATTTTTAACATCACCGATGTCTTTGGTCGCTTCTCGCCCTCGCTGAAGTTTATGTGGCCGCGTTCGTACAACCAGCGCTGGATCATCGTGGCGGCGTCGTTTGCGCGTGTCATCTTTGTTCCGCTGCTGTTGTTGCACTCGTACCACTATATCCCGAGCGAAGCGTACGGCTATGTGATGGAGGTCATTTTTGGCTACTCGAATGGCTTTGTCGGTTCTATGGCCCTTATTTTGGGCCCGCAGTCGCGCGGCGTCGACAACGACGGCAAGCGCTTCGTGGCGGGTACGCTGATGGGGATTTCGATTCTCATCGGTGGCACCATCGGTACGGTGTTCAGCATCATGACGCAGACCGTTCGTGAGAAGTATTAGACAAGACTCACTTGCCACAATAGCAACAAAAATTCAAAGCAGTGGCAATCAAGAAAAAAAAAAGCATTAAATTGCTATATTTCGGTCTTGTTGTTCTTTTTCAATTAATCCAGCTCAGTTTATTTTTCCCCCTTTTTTACGCCTATCACTCATGCTGTTGTTTGCTTTTTGTCCTCTCTTTCGTTTCTTTGTTGTTTTCCCAATCAACGGCTTTACAGCGCTTGATTAAATACCATCATGATTACATGTGCTTTTTAGTTGACTGTTGTTGCGTGAGAATGTGCAGGTTCGCACGAACTCAGCTACGCAAAGTTCCACAACACACAAAGGCGCACGCATTATAAATTTAACTCTATTTTCTCCTTCACGAAAACGCTCTTTTTCTTTTACATTTCACTTGTTTCTCTCATTATTTTCCTTCTTCTAACCTAAATACCATATCTAAACAAAAAAAAAACTGTGATATCGAAATTTAACATGAGGGACTGGTGTGAGCGCATACGCGTGCACGTATAATCGTATGTGAATGATGATTAAATGAACAACCTTCCCTGCTGTGCAGGTGCCAATAATTGGTTTTTCATCATTCATAGTGACAGTGCGTGCTGTGCGCCCCTCCACAAGCGCGTGTGCCTCATCTGCGTCCCGTTTCACTCTACTTTCTTTTCTTTCTTAGCCACGAGAATCGGTGTCAATCCAATGTCTAGGTCGATACAAAAAAAAAAAGTCGTTTTTTTTCTTGTCTTCCTCTTTTCCATGTTTTTTGTTTCTGGTTCTGTCATTGGCCTTGATGCGTTTTTCCCTCCCGCTTTGCATTTCAAATTTGAAAGCGATTATATTCCAAATCTCCTTCTTCTTGTGTGCTGATTCTGTCTGTAAAAAACTAAAAAAAAAATAAACAGTAAGATACACTCTTAATCTTTCTCCGCTTTTTGGTATTTTGTTTCTCTTGAAGGGTTCTCATCCAACGTGATTCGAATCACAGGCCGTAAATTGTTTTTTTTTTTAAGCTTGTACGCATTAATAAAAAATGAAAGAAATTAAACATCTGTGTCTAGTGAGGCAAGCAACAGCTCAGCAAAGCCCTCGCTGCGTTATCATTTTTGACACTTTGAACCGTAAAAATATGGCTTTAGCGAACTAGCACATTTTCGTTTACGCTTCCCTTTGAACTGGCGAGGCTTTACAGCTAGTTTGACATTTACCGTTTTCCTGCTCCATTTGATGGTGACGATTGTTGACAAAATGGGCGGTACTACATTATACTTTTCGAGTAAAACTCGCATCTATTTGAATCCTTTTGCACCTTCTGTACTTCTTTTTGTTTTTGCCCTCCTCCTCCTGTCCCTCGGTTTTTTTTTACCTTTTGTTAGCTACCAGCGCACACACTTTTAAGTGCTAACCTTAAATAAAAATTTTTTGTCGGTATCACCTGAGCGCTTTTATTTTCCCTCGCAAAGCTTCAGCATTTGCCGCTAAAAAAGGATTTTACACATAACAGACAAACACATCTATTAATATTCAAACAAACAAACAAAGTGAGACTTACACCTCCACACACACACACACACACACACACACACAGAAGAAAACAACCTCAGCATCCGTCATGACTTCTGGAGCAATGGCCCCAGACCACACCGCTGCGCCGGTGCGCAAGTGGTACCAGATGTCTGCCGCCGAGTTCTACGTCTACGTGGTCGCCTTTTTGTGTGGTATTTCGATGCTCATGCCGGTGAACGCCGTCTTCTCCGCGCCTTCCTACATGATGGAGTACTACCTCTACGCCACCAAGGACCCGAACCTGGTGCCACAGATGACAAACTTCTGGTCCAACGTGTTGACCTACTACAACCTGATTGGTTTGGTGACCTGCCTCGTGATGGAGCCGCTTACGCTGCTTGAGCGCTTCCGCCGCCTTCCGATGCTCGTCCGCCTGCTGGGTGGCCTCTGCATTTTGATCATCGAGATCATCGTGCTCATGGCGGTACCGGCACGTGGCACCAGCGAGGGCGGTGCGGTGGCAACGATCTGCATGGCCGGCTTCATTGGGGGCCTCGGTAAGAGCATCTTCGAGTCCACCGTGTACGGCATGTTCGGTGCCTTCCCGCCCAGCTTCACTTCCACCATGATGGGCGGTGTCGGCATCTCCGGTGTTATCACCTCGCTAATTCAGATCATTGTGAAGGGTGCCCTGCCGGACAGCTACGAGGGTGTGAAGAAGCAGTCGTACATCTACTACAGCCTCGATGTGGGAATTCAGGCGACGACCTTCATTGCGCTGATCATGCTGCGCTTTAACAGCTTTGCTCGCCAGCACTTCGGTGACCTCGGTGGCGTGAAGAGTAAGGTGGACGCCGGCAGCCTGGCCGCGAACGGCGAGGGCCAGCGTGAGCCTGGTGCGGAGGCCGATGCCACGGAGCTGGATCATTACACCGAGCCGGCGATCGGCGAGATTCAGGAGCGGCCGACCGAGGTGAAGAAGGACGACCCACTGGCGGAGCGCGAGCACTCGGACGAGATCGAGGACGGCGAGGAGACCCTGCGTGCGGTGGAAGCCCCCACCAGCAACGACCTGCTGCGCTCCACCGCCGTCTTTTACGTTCTGCGCCGCGTGAAGTGGATGTTCGTCGCCCTCGCCTTTGACTTCATCATCACGCTCTTCCTCTTCCCCACCATCGCGACTGGCATGTTCCCCAACTCGAAGTGGTTTGCCACCGTTTCCGTCTTCATCTTCAACTGCTGCGATGTGATGGGCCGCTGGTCGCCCTCGCTGAAGTTTATGTGGCCGCGTTCGTACAACCAGCGCTGGATCATCGTGGCGGCGTCGTTTGCGCGTGTCATCTTTGTTCCGCTGTTGCTGCTCTACTCGTACCACTACATCCCGAGCGAGGCATTCGGCTACGTGATGGAGGTCATCTTTGGTTTCTCGAGCGGCTACATTGCGTCCATGTCCCTCGTCCTCGGCCCGCAGTCGCGCGGTATCGACAACGACGGCAAGCGCTTCGTGGCGGGTACGCTGATGGGCATTTCGATTCTCATCGGTGGCACCATCGGTACGGTGCTGAGCATTATGACGCAGACCGTTCGTGAGAAGTACTAGACAAACACTTTAGAAGTGAGTGCTTTGCTCCACAATGTTCTCGTGAACAAGTCTTTTTTGTTTCTTTACCGGCTGCTTTGCTACTGCAAAAAAAAAAAAGAACAAAGACTTCTCGCAATTGTTCCCTCTGTTTTCCGACACCCTTTGTAACATCTCCCCTTTGTTTGTTTCTTTTTTCGATTAAATGAACTTGCACAGTGTCCTTCATTTTTATTATTATTTTGGTTTTACCCAAATTGGCTTTTTATCCTCTACCTTTGTAAGTAATATTAAGTCTATTTAAGATTTTTGTATGAGCTTTTTTTTTTTCAGCTGCTCATCTAAAGCTTTGCGTATGTTCGCCCTATAAAAAAATTCTTGAGCACTTTTTTTTGTTTGTTTTATTGTTTGCCTCTCCCTCCCCTCCTAAAGTGCAGGCGACTTGAGCGTCCTTTTGTTTTTCCCTTTACCTCTTGTTGATAAGCTGGTCGCATTTCGCTCTAAAAAAGAAAAAAAAACATATATACTTAAACCTAATTCAACCATACATATATATATACCTTTTTTCCCCTTTCACAAATTATTGTTTTTAAACCTGTTGTTCTCCTTCAAAAGAAAACACCTTGGTTCTTTACTTTCTTTTCTTTTGTTTTCATACCAGTTGATAATTACGCGGAGAAAGCGGCATATATCTTTGTGCGGGTGCGCGTGTAGATGTGGCTCAGGCACGATGGCATTGCGAAATTGTTTTTTCCTTCTCTTTTCTAACCTGATCATCGCAAGTACTTGCCTCTTGTGGAATCTACGTGGCATGAGGGGGGAAAGAAAACGATGAGATCGACGGGTTGTTAGAGCACGGAATTAACAATTTCACAAGACCCAGCGTGCACACACATATGCATAGGTGTGACTCTAGCTTTCATTCCTCCTTTTTTTCCTTCTTTGTTTTTAATTGAAATACACTTGCGAGAGTTTATATACTTCAACACACTTGTGAGTTTATATATGCTTTTGTAATCTTGTTTCCACAATCACTTACACAGTTTCTCCTTTGAAGGCGAATCTAATTTTACTTTAACTACCTTTTGGTATTTACTCTCCGCTAAAAGTTTTTTTTTTTTCGTCTCCTCACCACGCGTGCTGTCAGATTCGCTTCTTCCTTTTTTTTTTTCCTTTTTTTCCTTTTGAGATTTGTCGAACGCGGATAATAGTATGAGATTTGAGTCCAGTTGTTAGACAATTTCGACTGGAGGGCAACCTTCTCTTTTTCTCTTGAAGAGGCAAAGGTTGGTTAAGAAGGAAGGAAAGAGTATCTTTCAGCAAAGCTTCGTTGATCGTCAAGCTTTTTCGTGTGTGCATTTTTGAGTGATGACAGGCCGCGAGAAGATTCAAAAGAAGGCGATTGCTGACGTGCTCGTGCAATCAAAAAGAAAAGTTCTTCCTCTTGTTGTTGTCTCTTTCTCCTTCACGTACTTTGTTTTTGTTGAGTTTGCATCTAGGCAATGCAGTATCTTGTTGCAGCCAACAGAACAAGAATTATATTTGAAAAGCGAAGTGCGTGAAGAAAAGAAACCTCAGTGCCGTTTTTTCTTTCTCTTTATCTCATAATTAAAATTAAAATATGCTGTTTCCTTTTTCCTTTTATTACCACTGTTATGAAACCCAAACCTTTTTTTTTTTTGGGGAAAACGCTTCTTCCACCACGTCAAGCTTTTCTTGCGTGTTTCTTTTTTCAACGCAATAAATGACGCGTTTTGCTGGAAGCGGAGTCGAACTGTTGACCTTGGCTCTCGCTCCCCAGCGTCGCTTTTTGTTTTTTGTGATACCGCTTGAATGTGTGGCCCGGAGCGCCATCTTTGAAACCAACTAAACAAAAATTGAGTGAGCAGATTTTGCTTGGCTTGTGCCAAGGTCGCTAAGGGATAGTGGAAGCACTAGCAAACTTAAAAACATTGACAAGGTCGTCGAGTTGACTTCTTGGAAACGAAAGAAAAGTTGCTTTCTTATCCATCTTGCTAGAACATCTGACTCTCCTTCAGCAAAGGGAGGAATTCTTACACTCAGCTGTAAGAGTCTAAGTTTTTTGAGGACATGCTGAGATCTTCCTTGCAAATATGCTTCCCTGAGTTTAACAAGTCAATACCCAGACTTCACAAACAAACCCTTTAAACTCTTTTTGCTCCTTTTTACTTCTATTCCTGAGCTTCACCTAATTTTATGTTGCTTTACTCCATGAACTCTTTTTCTGACCGCAAAGTAGCTTAGTAGACACACCAATACACACACACAGGCGTATTGAGGAGAATAGGGGGCACAACATGGTGAAAGAGACCGGCCTTTACGATGAGCTCGGCATCTCACCCGATGCCACGGAGCAGCAGATCAGGTCCGCGTACCGCAGCATGGCCCTCAAGTACCACCCGGACAAAAACAACGGTGACGCCGCCGCCGCGGAGAAGTTTAAGAAAGTTGCTGAAGCCTATGAAATTTTGAGCGATGTGGACCGCAGAAAACAGTACGACACCTTTGGACGCAGCGGCCCCGGTGCGGGCGGTGGCGGCCCTGGCGGCTTCGCGGGCGGGTTTCCGGGGGGCTTTGCCGGTGGCTTTGGCCCAGGGATGGACCCGATGGACATCTTCTCTCACTTCTTCGGCTTCGCAGGTGGTGGTGGTGGTGCTGGTGGGGCATCGCAGCAGCAACGGCAGCAGCAGCAGCGGGCCCAAAAGCCGCCTTTTATTCTGGTGGAGCTGCAGTGCTCCTTGGAAGAGATGTACTGTGGCACCGCAAAGGTTTTGCAGGTGCGGCGGCGAAGGAAGTGTGCGGTGTGTCGTGGCCACGGCACGGCGAACGGCCGCCCGGTTCCGGTGTGCCCGCAGTGCAAGGGAAACAAGACGATCAACCGGCAGATCAGCTTTGGGGGGCTTATGACGTTCCAGCAGGTACGTTGTGAGTACTGCCAGGGTCGGGGCAAGATGCCGATTGCGGCGGCCTGTGCAAAGTGCGGGCCCGTCTACGAAGCCCACGCGCGGTCGCAGTCACTGAGCAGCAAAAAGGATCCTCTGCCGCGTGGAGTGGTGCTGGAGGAGAAGCAGATCAAGGTGACGATCGTGCCAGGCACGGAGGACAGCGATGCGATTAATTTTCTGGGCCAGGGCGACGAGCTCCCAGGCTTCGAGGCGGTGGGTGACATTCTTGTGGTGCTGGAGCAGCTACCGCACCCGTATTACCGTCGGTTGAACAACACGGACCTTTTCCTCTCGAACTGCCGCGTCCCGCTGTGGCGGCTCTTTCAAGATGGCTTTGCCATTCCCGTGGAGCTGCTCGACGGTCGCGTGGTGAAGCTTGCGCCTCCGCTGCGCGAAGGTGGTGTGCCACGCTTTCTCTTCGACTCCCAGCACGTTTTCGTGGTGGAGAACGAGGGGATGCCCGTAAAGCAGCCACGCGAGGCGGCCGCGTCCTCCTCTTCTTCGCCCTCCCCCTCACTGGACACGGCAAGCCTGAAGAAGGGGAAACTATATGTTTGTGTGGATATCGTCTTTCCTTCCTCCCTGACCCCAGCTCAAGTGCAGACAATCGCACAGGCACTGGAGGGGGGCGGGGCTGCGGTACAGGCAAAGGACGCGTCGCCGAAGGAGCGCGTCCTGGCGCTGCAGCCCCATTACGGACCCGCACCGAGCTGGCACACGGTAGATGAACAGGGTAACGCAAGCTACAAGGCTAGTGCGACTGCTGGTGGCGCGCCGAAGAAAAAGAAGAAGGCAACGGCGGCTCAGTAAGCGAGTGAGAGCGCAAGCGTGTTATGGCGGGAAGAGGGAAAAAAAAACCAGAAGCTGGAACGTTGGATCTTTTCTCTATTTTGGCTCACACCTTTGTGGTTCTTTGTCGCTGCGACCCGTTTTTGAGCTTAAAGCGCTCGTGTCGCCTCACAGAGCGGCCGTTGCTGCTGCTGCTACTCACTGCTTTCTGGTTACTTTAATGTTTTGAAGAAACTTTGTTTTCCTTGCCTGTTTTTTTTTGTCCTTTTTAATGTGCACTGCTGGATGCACAAGCTGCTGCAAATCGCTAACTGAGGTAGTCAGTTCAGCTGTCGTG
>MDUD01003459.1:1411-22458 GCA_002216565.1 Crithidia mellificae | reverse complement strand
GTCGTCTGCTTAGTTTACTTAAACTGAGCGACAAAACTGTGCGACCTGTACACGGTCGGCAATCACTAAACATTTTTTGTTTAGCTTTGACTGCCCAATACCGAGTACCTCTTCTCTTTTCTCTTTTTTTCTTTTACTATTGTTTTAAATGCTTGCGGGTGTACACGTCTCGCACTTGCTTACAACATCAAATACACGAACTTTATTACAGCCGTGTCGCGGCAAAACATATTTGCTAAGTTGAAGTGCCTTCATTTTAATTGCACTGAAACTGGCGAATTTTCTGTTCTTTTCCAACAGCAGTGAGATTTTTTCTTTTTCTTCCTTTTTTGTTCCCTGTTGCCTTGTTGTCACATATCAAGTAAGAATCTAGTATAACTATTTATATATAGCGCTTTTGTTTCCTATTCAATTTTTCTTTTTTTTTTCTCCCGCAACTTACAACGTCAATTGTTTTCGCGTATCGGGTTGTGTGCGCCTTCAGTAAGACAAAACGATGGAGAATCAGAGTACCGACTTCTCTGATGTCGAGCCGGAGGGCGGTGCAGCAGAGGAGCTTCGCGACACGCAGGCGCGCGTTGTGAGTGATGACGAAGACTACAGCTCCGATAGCTCAGAAGAGAGTGTTGTGCCGCACGCAGCTGGCGGAGAGGCGTCTCAGCAGCGCAACGCCAATCAGCGTGCAGGGCGAAACCGTGCTGCCGGGTCTGAGCCGCTGCGCATGCTTCGCGAATCCGCGTTTCCCGTCGAATACCGCTTTGTCCAAACCACAAGTGAAGAAGCGCCAGCGTCAGAGTTCAACGCCGTCAACGATGAGAAGCGTGTTGGCCTCAAGTCGCTTGGCGGCCTTGTTAAGTACAGCTCCACCGATCTTCTGACGCGCGCGTGGTGCTTGTGTCCTACAGAGCTCAAGACGCGCGAGTACCCTTTGTACTCCAAACTGCCGAAGTGTCCTGAGGTGATGGAAACGCGTTTTATTGATACAGACGAAATCTCGCACTTTATGTGTACCATCGCCCTCCAGCTTGGCGAGCGCTACCACCGCGTCACACCTGTGTACCTGCGCTCACTGCTTGTTCAGGCTGTCGTGCGCGACGAAATTGCCGGAGCGAACCAGGGACCTGGCAACAGCAAGCCGTACAGCGATGCGCTGCTGGCGCCGATGTGGGAGGATGTGCCAAATCACGAAGACGGCTCTGGAAACTCTTCTGACGACGACGACGAGAACGACGAGCTTGATGACAGCCTTGAGCCGGAGTCGTCAGTGAACGCCTTTGACTTCAGTGTGGCACTTGTGCTTCCGGTCGTTGCGCAAGGCGTTGCGGCTGAAAGTCTACGGCTCTTGCACTCCCTCGTAAATCGCTGTCTGTCGTCCTCGTCTGATGTGGCGGTGCTGCACTCGTGGGGCGTGAAGCGCATTATGCTGGTGGTGTTGCGGCACATGTATCAGCACGCCGACGACAACAGCGACAGCAACCGGTGGATTGGGAGGGCGATCTCGCTGCTCTCCAAAATTATCTTCACCTCTGGCGACACAAAAGGGCTGCTTGCGCTGCTACGCTGGAGTCTGCAGCACCGCAGCGTCGTCGATACACTCACCATGCGTGACATCCGGAGCATCGTGCAGCGGATCGAGGAAAAAACCGCCTTTCGGGTGCGTCTCTCCATTCCCGCTGTCCCGTCAAAGGAGCAGACCATCTCTCTTATTCACTCAGTGGGCAGCACACCATCGGCCGTCAAAGGTTTGTGCGTTTTCATGGAGGATGACGCGCCGCGGTGCATCGTATTCACCGAAAACCGCTCGTTTAAGGTGGCACTGACGCCTCCTTTTGAAGTCATGTGCTGGAGCAGCAGCGCGCCAGACTCGTGCAGAGGCGTCTACGTTGAGGAAGACATGTCTATCTGCGTGCTCGGTGACAACGGGCGGGTCTTTTTTATGGACAAGGACACTTTAATGGTCACGAAAACGCTGGCGCCACCCGTGTCATCGGTACCAGCTAAAGAGTTTCCATTGTACATTGGGAACGACGAGTACACATCCCCATACTTTCTTGCCGGTGCGGCGACCGACAAGCAGGCCAGCTTTACTGGTGACGACGTCAACGGGAGCTTGTTGCCAAATACAATTACGCTGCCGCGAACGTGCGACTCGATGAGCGTGCAATTCTACCTCTGCCCTGTCATCACAGGGACTGTGAGCGAGATGACTATTCTGCAACTCAACGCTGGCAGTAAAAACTGGCTCACCGTCACCGCGGCCTTGAACCCGCTAAACTCGACGATGCTACTCACTTTTCGCCACGGACAGGACACTGTGGCAGAGGTGCGCGAGACGCTGAAGGCGGAGTGGGCCTTGTGGAGCGCGACGCTGACGTCCACCAACGACACGGCGTCGTGGACGGTGTTCCGCAACGGCGTCCTGTGTGAGGCGCGCAGCCAAAGCGGCACGCTGACACAACCCTCTTCCACCGTCACCCCGATCCTCTTTAAGGGCCGCATCAACGCCTACATTTCCACACTGCAGCTTTGGAATCGCGCGCAGAACATTGAGAGCATGCGCAGCGCCGCGCTGGAGCATGCACCGGAGAACAAGTCGCAATTTCTCGTCTTCTCTTTTTTTATGGACGAAGGGCTCGGGTGCAGCCTGCACAGTCCACAGACTGGCTACGTGTGGCAAGGAAGCGGGCTGCGCTGGGACACGCCACCGAAGCCGTTCCCGGCGACTCGCCACGGCTCACGGCGAGTGCACTGGCGACCGGCGGGCGAGTACTATGTGGTGACGAACATGTTCGAGTACGCCGTCGTCGAGCCGCAGTCGACCACGTGGATCGACCGCGACGGACGCGTTGTCGAGCAGGACGACGGGCTCTTCTCCGTCAACGAACGGCCCTTCTACAACATCAACGACGGCTGCTTCTACTTGTCGACGCAGGACACGGTAGGAATTCGATCTGTGAAGTCTAACTCGCCGCCAGCGGCGTATCTCAAGCACCTCCCATCCATGACGGCGGGCAAGCAGTGTTGTGCACACATGCTCGAATGTGTACGGACGCGCTCCTCGATCACAGCGCAGCAGTACCTGGAGTACCTGGTGCACCGCTCCAACCTCTCCCTGCTCACGTTTAGCGACGATCAGAGTGGCGTGGTTCCCATCCACTTGTCCTCCAGTGTGCGCGAGAACCTCGCCGTTGTTGGCCGCCTGCTTGACATGACGGAGCACCTCGTATCCGGCCTGGAGCACAACGCGCAGGAGTGCGTCTCGCCTGAGCTTCTCCTTTGCTTTATCGGGCGGCTACTGAACATCCACGTGAAGCAGTTTGAGCGGCAGTGCCCGGGTCAAGTCGTACGTGTTGTGGTAGACGTGCACAAGCGCTTAAATGAATTGAACAGCCAGATTAAGCAGAACGACTTCTTGCACGAGGCCGCCAGCGTCTTTGGTGAGCTAAATAAGACAGTTCTTGCGTGCTGCGTCAGCCACGACTTTCAGCTCAAGCTCATCAACGAAAGCGCCAGCCTCAAGGATGTGCGCCAGCTGCTGCTGCCGGAGAACCTGACGCAGTTTGTGGCGTCCGTCATTCACAAAGACATGAAGAAGATGTTCATGACTTTCCTGCATCGCCTGAAGGAAGAGTGCCAGGAAGAAGCCGTGTGCATTTTCGAGAAGAAGCCGCGCCAGATTGCCGCGTCAGAAGCGATGCTGAGCACGCTGCTGGGCATGCTGTCGCAGCAAGAGCACTCGCAGTGGCACCTGGTCGGCGCAGCGCTCATCAGCTCGCTGTGCAAGTGGATTGTGCGGTGCTTCGAGGAGAAGTACCCGGCCGACGCCGACCGCTTCGCCAACGTTGACAAGCTGAAGGGCACCTCCATCGGCATCGTCCTCTTCCCCGTTGTGCACTACATGTGCGACATGCAGCTCGACTCCACCATCGCCCCGGATGCGCTGCGCGCGCTTAACGACGCGCGAAAATGCCTGTCGCGCTACAGCCTGTCCACCGGCAAAGAGGAGAACGAAATCGTCTCCTTCACCGAGACGCACTACGTCGTGTCACCGCCGCAGCTGACCGCCCCGTTCACTGCGAATTTGGCGTTGCAGTACGCCAAGAGCATCAAAGTGGAGTTCCTCGACGCCGCCGAGGCGGGCGAGCGCGCCGCCGGCCGCGCCACCGTTTCCCTCATTACGAACAACTGTCTTGCCTACGTGGAGGTGCTCAACCCCGGCCAGCAGGCCGTCTTCCAGGAAGGCGCGCGCGTGTCCATTGTGTGCGGCTCTGACGCAACTCCGCAGGCCCCTGTGCCTGGTGTGTCGCTCAGCGTGCACACCACAGTGGAATTGCCGACGGAGAAGACGGACTGGATGCGCGACATCTGCTTGGCGCTGAGCTCCATTATCATCCGCGTCACACAACACAACCTGCACGACGCCTCGCCGTCTGGCAGCACGCTTGGCGAGGACTCCTTCCTGCGCGGCGGCCCGTCAGCCAGCGTCCAGAAACGCAATCGCATCGCCCCGGTCGCGGACGACAAGGACGAATGCGAGGAGCTGCACAAGCAGCTGTGCGCGGTGGCCGAGAAGTCAGACGACTCGCTGGTTGCCACCTGGACAGCCGTGTACGAGCGCAGCCGCATTCAATACGCTAGCCGATTGGAGGAGATCATGCGCTGGGCGAGCTGCGCGGTAGCGTGGCACACGCTTCCACTTCCCTCCGAGGAACCGCAGACGGTGGAGCGGCTGCTCGTTGGCGCCATAGAGAAGCTGAAGCGGAAGACCTTTCTGCTGCTGGAGGCGCTGCAGCAGGGCCGCGAGGAGGCCATTGTCGAGCGCGCGCGCTTTCTCTTGCACGACGTCACGCCGCGCATCTTTGGCGAGTCGCAGCTGGCGGACAACCAGCACACCGAGGAGCCGGTGACGGCGGAGGCCGATCGCGGGTCGCGGCAGCAGTCGCGGCTGACGTACTCGCTGGGCCACCGCAGTCGCGCCGCCATGGCGAGCTTCCACACCTTCACGGCGCAGACGCTTGACTTTTCGAGCAGCCACCGCGGCTCCCTCGTTAGCACCCGCAAGACAGCCGCGCGCTTGGCGGACGCCTCCCCGGTGACCATCTTCAGCAAGGCCACGAAGAGCGAGGAGGACGGGCTGCACAACAAGATCATTTACTACCTGATCAACGGCATGAACAAGTCGACGGAGGAGATACTGAAGGATCTGGTGTTAAAGACGCAGCAGACGGTATACCAGACCGCCGCGTACCAACTGCAGGACGACCTCTGCAAGTCTTTTGCGCACGACCGCGAGATGCTGTCGTCGATTCTCATGACGCACCTGCATTACCGCCTCGACATGTCTCAGGCGAAGGTGGTGACGACCGACGAAGAAAGCGAGGCGGCCGAAGAGACGAAGGCGGGCTTCAGTCACCACTACACGGAGCAGATGGTTGGGTGTGGCATGCTGCGCGAGGTGGAGCTGCAGAAGGCGGTGTGCTCCTTCGTGCAGAGCTCCCTGCGGGCCCTGCTGCTCAAGCTAGACGACACGCAAAACTTCCCGTACGCCGAGGCGGTCTACATGTGCGCGACGCTGTGCCATCCGTGGGATGGCGTTGACATGTCCATTCTCCAGCCTCGCGAGATTTTTGCTTTCCTCAAGAAGCTCTTCACAACGGCGTACGGGCTGCGGCTGGACTCCACCAGCGACGAGGCAGGGAAGTACTACGAGAATCACGGCCTCTTTGACTTGGCGCACCGCTGCCTCGTTACGCCGAATGCGATGCTGCAGACTTCGGTGGAGGGGGTGCATTTGGTGCAGAGCGAGGTGCAGGGCCTGCATGTGGAGAACGTCAACATCGTCTTCAGTGCTCGCACGCACTGGAAGGCGCACGGGCACAACACGAAGATTGCGGCCAAGTCGGAGGAGGTGGACTACTACGCCAACTACGGCATCCCGTGCGTGATCAGCGAGTTCCCTGATGTGCAGTACTTTGAGGTGACGCTGGACTTCGCGCTGCATCCGAACAATGCAGTGCTGCAGATGGGTCTCAGCCTAGTCCCGCTGTCCCCGCTCGACCCGGTGCGCGCCGACTACGTCCTGTCGCTCGCCTCCAACGGTCGTGCTCACCACCCTGAGAAGCAAGACTGCCAGCTTTCGAACCCGTGGAAGGTTGGCGACGTCATTGGGTGCGGTTTGATGGCCCCGTCCAACAGTGTCTTCTTCACGCAGAACGGCCAGTTTCTGGGCGTGGTGGCGGAGATGTCGGCCATGGCGACCGCCATCCCCTTCGTCAGCGTGCACGGCGACGACACTCTCATGAAGGTAATTGTCAACTTTGGCGAGGAGGCGCCTTTCAAGTTTGACCTCGCGTCCTTGCACTGCAGCTGCCGCAACCGCTACCTCACCCCGGCCACCGTCTGCGACACTGTTCTCATCACGACGGACTACCTGGTGACGATGTGCTACCGCGACCTCTCCTCTGACACCACCACGTCGGCCACCAACGGCGAGGCCATCAGTGGCCTCCTGGAGAAGGCAACGGCGTTCCTCAGCACGTCGGCCACCTCGCTGGTGGCGAAGCTGAACACGTACCCGTCCAACCAGAGTGCCCGCATCGAGCTCATCGTGGTGCTGCTGTCGCGCCTCCTGCACTGCGTCACCGTCGTCATTGAGTGCTTTCGCTACGACTCCGTGACGCCGCGCACCCATGCGATGGTGCTGCAGCTGTGCGCCGTCACGCTGACTCGGTGTCGCGACAAGTGGGTGAAGGTGCGCGCGTCGCACTGCCTGACGATGCTGTGTAAGATGCTCCGCCCCGACTACCTCGTGGACGCGTCGGAGTCGCTGCGCAGCATCGTGTCGTCGGACGACATTGTGCAGCAGCTGGTCGACCTTGCCCGCATCAAGCTCATTAAAGAGATCGAGACGCCGATGCAGCCGCCGCGGTGGGTCGGCGACACCACTGTGGTAAAAGGCAAAGGCACGTTTTTCGGCTCTGTGCCGCTGCCGAAGAAGGGCACGCATTTGGTCGGCTTCCGCATCAAGCGGCGGCAGCAGCAGGTGCAGGGGCCCGGTGCGCCGCTGGGCGGGTGCTACTACCTCGGCCTCGCGCACGGCCAGCCGTCCATCCCGAACATGGGCAACCTCATCAGCCGCAGCGACGTCTTTGTCCTGCAAGACACGGACGACCAAGATCAGGTGTCGCACCTGCTGCTGCGGCGCCACTGTATCCCGCGCAACAACCACCGTCGCGTGTACGGCAACGACGAGGTCGTTTGGGTCGAGTTCAACGCTGACTACGGCGAAATCACGTTCTACCGCGAGAGCATGGTCATGATTGGGCTGGCGTTTGCCAACATCACGCAGGTTGACGACCTCTACCCCATCGCCTTCCTCTTCAACGACGACGCATCTTGCGAGATCATCGCACCGCCCTCTATCTCGGATGAGTCGGTGGAGCACTGGACGGAGAGCCTGCGCCGCAGCACGGCCATCGACACCCTGCAGGAGCTGCACATGGTGCCTGGCTTCTCGCCTGTCATCTCGCTCATGGTGCAGCGCTCCATCTCGCAGCTCGACCGCGGCCTCGACGCCTGCCTTGTCGCGCTCGGCGTGCTGGGCGGCGAGCGCAGCTACCTCTACTGCCAGCACGACACGTACGGCATGGTCGTAGTGCACGCTGTCGCGGAGGTGACGGGGAAGGTGGTGGTGTACCTCGCGAGCGACGAGGACCGCCGGCTGTTCTCGGTGCAGCCGCACGGGCTAAAGCCGTCCTTCATCCAGACGCCGCTGTACCAGAGCGCCTCGCCAGACGCGCACTCGTGCGCCTCGTTGCTGTCGAATGAACTCTACAAAATTCTCTACGAGGCCTCGGCGGTAGCTCCGCTGCTGCACAGCGAGGAGGAGGAGCGGCGCGAGGTGGAGCGGCTGTATCAAGAGTCTCTGAGCCGCTCCACTGCGATGAACCTCATTGGCATACTCACGGATCAGCAGCGGCGCGCAAAACCGGCCTCCACTCCAGCCAACACGAGCTCGGCGGACATCGGCGCAATGAGCCTGCCGTACCAGCGTTCCAACGCCGACGTCATCTTCAGCGGCCGCACGGTCGCCATCGATCTCCACTGCTCCACCAAGACGCTCTACACGCCCAACCCGTCCGTCGCCGTTACCACCGCCGAGGGCTGCTCCGTGGTGCGTGGCAACGTGCAAATGGACATGCGCTTCACCCTCGCGGTGTCCATCACGCAGACGTCGTCGAACGACCTCATGTACGTGGGATTCACCACGACGCAGATGCGGTGGCCGGAGACGCAGGATGAAGTGGCCAGCTGGGACGACGCATGGGCGCTGTGCAACCGCGACTCAGCCGCCACCAACAGCGTAAACTGCTGCATGGAGCCGGGCATCATCTTCGGCGCCGCGGAGAAGCTCTTTCAGAGCGGCGACGTGCTGCTGATGCGGGTGAACCGGCAAGAGCGCACCATCGCCTTCACCCGCGTGCGCAACGGCGAGCAGACGGACCTCGGCGTCCTCTTCGAGGGTATCCCGCTCTCGTGCGACCTGCGGCCAATGGTGGTGTGCGGCGAGGAGACGGTTGTGGCGTTCTCGACCCTCAACTCGTGCCTCTTCCCGGGCCGCGTCACGTACCCGGTCAGCAACTTCAACAACCCGTCGAAGGACCGCGTCACGTGCAGCGCGTGCTCGCGGCGGCTTACTGCGCCGTGGTACGGCAGCGAGGAGAATCTCGCGCTGTGCGAGATGTGCTTCAGCTCGTGGAGGCGGCCAAAGGAGATGTTCTTTGCCGTCAGCGCCGCCTCGCGTGCCATGCCGGAGTACCTTGTGTCCGATCACTGCCCCGAGGCACTCCAGGTGGGCGAGTACGTTGAGTTTGAGGGGAACGCCGCACTGGGCTGGTCTGACATGCGCAGCGTCAACGCGGAGATTCTCGACGGCACGTGCATTGCCCTCAACGACGAGAGCTTTGCCTTCAGCGAGGAGCTGTCGCAGTTTGGGCAGCGGCGCGTCGACATCAAGCTGGGCCACACCACCGGCGTCCTCGGACACCCTTTCAGCGGGCTGCACTCCTTCACCCCGCTGTGGCGCGACGGGCAGCAGACGCGCGCCAGCTGCACCCTGCGCGGCGACTGCGTGGCCGTCAGCGCAACGCTGCTGCCCATGCGCACCAAGTCCTTCCTCAGCCTCCACATCGACAGTAACACCCGCAACACGCTCTTCTCCATGACGGAAGTCTTTGTTGGCGTGACCAATCTGGCCGATACGTCGCGGCCGATGAGTCGGAGCGACTTGGAGCAGCTGTGTGGCTCGAAGAACGCGTGGGGCGCGTGGTGTGACACGAGCGAGAAGGTGAGCAGCACCGGCGACATCTTCGTTCTGGTGGACTGCCTAAACAACTGCATTTTCCTCAGCTCCACTCTCAGCGGGCTGCAGAGCAAGCCATTCGTCATCTCCGGCAGCATCGCCGCCGACGCCGACGAGGACAACCTGCGTCTCCTTGTCTTCTCGCACGACCCGTGCTGCGTCCAGTCGAGGGAAGGCCTTGTCTCGTACAACGAGTGCGTCGAGCCGAGTTTCGCGCCGGTGGCGGTTGGCCTTTTCCCGGAAAGCAGCGACGAGCCCTCTGTGGACACCTTCAACGAGGCGCTTGTGCTCATGGACACCGTGGATCGCACCTTGGCCTACTCCAAGACGGAGTGGCGGTACACGCCGCAGGCCGACAAGCTGGACAATGGCACGCTATTCTACATTGGCGACACGGTGACCTTCTTCCACGACGGCGACGCTATTCGGGCGTACATCCAGGGTGTGCACATGGCGAGCCTCGACCTCAGAGAGGACCAGCGCAGCGAGCGGCTCCGCGTAGTCGCCTACCTCTCCACGCGCGGCACCACGGCCACCATCGTCCCGCCACTCTACGGCACAACACACCTGGGCAAGGTGACCCGCGTCTGCGGACCGGACGTGGCGGTGGTGGAGACGGTGTCAGAAAGCGGAAAAAGCGAGCGCTTTGCCGTCAACCGGTCCGCGGTGCGCTTCTGCGCCATGGCGGCCTCCGCGCAGGATGAGCGGACGGCCCTGCGCGATGGCGATCCGGTAGCGTTCAAGATTGGCGGTCTGCAGATCTCGAAGCGCGGCACCGTCGCCAGCGTGCAGGGCACCGTGGTCAACGTGTGCGAGAGCAGCGACAAGCGAAACCTCCTGTCAATCAACATGTCGCAATGCTTCCTGCTGCGCAACGAGGGCAAGCAGCGCTGCCGCTACGCCACGTACCCGCTCATCTCCCCACCCACCAGCTCCATCACCCGCGTCTTCGAGGTCGGCAAGAAGAAGTTCCGCCTGCAGAGCCGCGGCTCTTACAACGGCATTATGTTTGACTGCAAAACGAACGAGACGATTGAAATCATCGGCCTCTCCGTGCTGACGCGCGTGACCGGGTGCCACCAGGTGCAGGCGTACTTCCGCAAGGGCAGCAGCGCCAACCACGAGCGCGACGGCCGCTCGTGGACGATGATCTTCGAGGACATGATCGACATGACAGCCGACCACCAGTTCAGCATCCCGCTCGCGCCAATCATCGTCGAGGGCAACACAACGTTTGCTTTTTACATCAACACCTCTCACAACTGCGGCGTTGGCTTCTACTGTGAGGAGGACGGGTGCGTCGGCGAAATCGGCCACGAGCTCGACACCGACGGCACTCTCTCCGTGTGCCTCGGCCGCAAGAGTGGCAGTAGCGACCCTTTCACCGAGTTCAGCATGTCGCCGCGCGGGTTCTGCGGTACGGTGCAGTACAAGCAGAACCACGGCTCCTCCCTTCCCTCGATTGAGGGCAAGCTACTCTCCAACCCTGCGATGGACGCCAACCTGCGTCACTGCAGCGACGCGCTGCGGCTCATCTGCCGGCCGCCAACGACGACGAAGGACATCGCCGTCACTTTCCGCGTGCGCGTCTTGTCGCTGGCGGTGCGAATCATCTCCTTCTCGCTGCCGGTGCTGCTGCTGAACCCGCCGGCGCACGCGACGCAAGGCATCTCGCACTGCTCCGTCTCGATGTTCTACTCGCAGGAGGAGCGGGTGGAGTGGCAGTGGATCTGGAATTCGCGCTTCCTGGTCGAGGGCCACGCCTCGGAGGTGACGCTCGACCCGGCAAACCTCTGCCTCGAACAGGGCACCTACACCTTCCAGATTCTGCTCAAGAACATTGAGAGCGACGGCGTCGGCGCACCGCCGCATCTGTGCCTGCTAAGCAGCAGCGACGCCGCCTACGAGCGCAAGAACGGGCTGATTGCAGTGGACGGCTTCTTCGGCGACGTCACGTGCGAGGCGAACACGCCCGTCCTGGAGGGCGAGCTGCACACCATGATCACCGGTGCCCATCTCAACCAGAGCAACTCGGCGTCGTACAACGGCATCATGTTTGACCTGCGCAGTAAAAAAGAGGTCACGCTCGAGGAGGTCTTCTGCATCTCGCAGACAACATCTGACCGCGTCACCGTGCGCATTTTCTGGAAGGAGGGCAGTATGGAGGGGGCGGAGAAGTCGCCACACCAGTGGCGCGAAGTGCTGACGAAGGAGGTGGCGGTGGTGGACAAGCACCCCTTCTCAGCCGGGCCGCTGATGCTGCGCATGCGCGCGAACCAGGTGTACTCCATCTTCATCAACACCTCGTCTAGCTGCGGCGTGCGCTTCTACAACAGCAGCGACGGCCACGTCGGCGACATCCGCGATGAGTTCGACAGCGACGGCATCTTGTCGGTCTTTGTCGGGCGGAAGAGTGAGTCGTCGTCGCCGTTTGTGGAGCTGCCGCTGGAGCCGCGCGCTTTCCGCGGCCGCATCACGTACCGCACCTACGCCCTGCAGAACACGGAAACCACGGAGTGCGCCATCTTCCCCTACGTCCGCGGCTTCCTCGTCACGCGCATGCTGGTGGCGCTCATGTCGTACGTGGAGCTGGCCGGCGCCAGCCTCCCCGCCAACTTCTCCTACGAGCGGCTGCTGAAGACGATCTCGCTGCTGGCGACGTCGCCGATGGAGTCCCTTGGCGACCTCACGGGTGCGGAGAACATGCTGGCGACTCTCATCCGCAGTTCTGCTGAGATTCACAACACAATTGTGACAATTCCCATCTCCAGCAACCAGAGCTCCCTGCTTGCCCCGCTGGCCAAGGGCGATCTGGCGTTGCTGACGGAGATGCAGAGCACCGACCCCAACACGCTGGTGCGCCTGCACACGCACGTGCAGCCGGACGGGACGGCGATGGTGCACAATTTGGACGAGGAGCAGCCCTTCCGCGTGCCGGCGAAGCGGCTCCTGCCCGTGGTTAAGTGCATCACCTGCGGCGGTGTCTACGCGCAAGGCGTTTGTGCAGCCACCGGTGCCGAGCACGTCCCCGTGCCTTCAGAGGACGCGCGTGCTGTGGAGGTGGTGGCGAACAGCATTTACGAGGCCGGCAGGGAGGCCAGCGTGCCGGAGGCGATGGAGGCAGCCGTCACGGCGGTCGGCAGCGCGCGGCGACGGGATGGGATGGTGGTGGTGGCTGATGTCGCCACGAAGACGAGGCCCGAGGTACACACGCGGGTGGAGGCAGGCGGTGTGGCCTTCCTCGTCCCCGTCTCGCTTTTCCTCAGCGAGGAGGAGTACAGCGAGGGCTGCGGGGTGCTGTGCCCATTTGTCTACCACAGCATCGCCGGAGCAGCCGTGTCGCTGCGGCTGTCGACGACAAACGACGTCTTCTCTATCGAGTTCGTCACGGACGGCGCCACGCGCAGTGCAAGCGCCTTTGCGAACATGCCCCCGCCAGCCGCAGCCGCATCGGGCAGTGCCGGGCCTTCACCACGGTCGTCTTCCGCCCTGCGTTTTCTGCAGCTGCGCCTCAGCGGCGGCGAGGATGACGCACGCGAGACGCTCACGCAGGACAGCGTGCCCTTCATCCTCTGTCACGGCGGGGAGTCGTGCGTGTCGCTGATCGATCACGTGCACGCCGGCTACGCGGCCAGCCTGCAACGCAACGGCGTGGTGGCACTCTTTCTCGAGATGGCGGCCTGCGCGCCGTTCCCGCTGACCGCGCCGGTGGTGGCGAAGGAGGACTGCTGGATGTGGGAGAACAACTCCGTAGAGACGACGCTGAGCCCGACCACGGCGTCCTACCTGCAGCATGTCTTCTCGGCGACGGAAGTGGCCTCAGGATGGCCGCACTCGTCCGCCTTCATGGTCACAGCAAAGGGAAAAGAGACGACTATCTTTCTGGAGCTGCACGTGGCGGAGGTGTACCGGCGGACTCTGTCGTCGTCCGGCATGATGAGCCGCGCCTCCCCGCCCGCCCCCACCGTCCGCATCCGCAAGCCCTTCAACGTGCAGAGCGACGAAGTGCTCACGCTGCGAGTGACAACCGAGGGCGACTTCTTTCTCTACGACACGAACGACATTGTCCGCTGCAGCATCTCGAAGGAGGAGCTCTACGGCGGCAAGCACCAGCGACAGCTGCACAAGATCGGCTTCGTCAGCGTGGACCCGGAGAAGGCGACGGCGCTGCTGTACGTGCCGGAGAAGGTGCGCCGCAACCCGCGCGTCGCCGTCGCGCTCGACCACAAGACGACCGCGTCCGCGCCGACCTCGCCAACGAAGACGTACAGCCCGTCGTGGGTGAAGTTCGACGCCGCCCGCATCACGGTGACGCGCAATGGGCTGACGGCGAGCAGCGTCAACGAGATGGGCGGCGGCGACGCCGTGCTTGGCACGCCCCTGCCCGCCGTCGGCGTTTCATCTTTTGTCGTGCACATTCACCGCAAAGACTCGCAGCCCGGCACCCCGCTCGGCTCCGGCTTTTTCGCCGGTGTCGCCGTGGCGAGCTTCGCGCAGTTTGCGCCGGAGTACACGGCGATCAAGACGAACGTTGGCTCCTTGTGGGTGGTGCAAGATGTGCAGGATGACGACTCCATGCCAAATCAAGAGCTGCTTCCCCCGTTGATGCGCAGCTCCTCCGGTCAAAAGGTGCTGTTCTGCGACAGCACGAAGATCGTCTTCATTGTCGACCGCAGCAACGGCACGCTTTCGATCTCGCGCGACAACGAGTCGCCGCAGGTCGTCTTCCAGGGCATCCCGCACGGGGCGTCCATCTCGCCTTTTGTGCGTCTTGACCACCCCAACTCCTCCGCCACGCTCGCGCGCTTCTCCAGTGCTGTCGAGTACGCGCGCTTCCACCAGCCCTCGCTGGAGAAAGTGCTGTGGTCACAGCCCATTACGCCGACGCTGCTGCGCCGCTACCCGCTTTTCATGGCGATTCAAACCTTCCCCTTCTTGTCGGAGATTGTGCGGCAGCTGCCCACGCGGCTTGCTGGTGTGCTCGAGCGCTGCTGGGGAGAGCAGACGGCGCGCTCGCGCTTCGAGTACCGCCTGTCGCAGATGTTGGAGGAGCTGACGGAGCAGGGTGCCTTCGCGCGCACCTCGCCTGAGTTTGACGCTGCAAAGGTGGACGACATTGTCGAGTACCTTTCCAAGTGCTCGCAGCGCGAGGTGGTGGTCTTTCCTGCGCTCCAAGATGGCGCCGCGGCTGCGGCTGCGACAACGTCTGTAACGCCGGCGGCGGGCGGGGAAGGCGGAGCCGAGGCCAGCGTGCACATTCGACTGCCGCCCAACTACGAGCTCGTGGGCCGCGTGGCGGACACAAACATGGCGCGTGTGCTCTTCTTCGATCCCGAGTTTGGCGTGGTGGAACGAACGCTGCACCTCTTCTACGCCAACGACGCGCGCTACGTCCTCCACAGCACGAACAGCGTCTTGCCGCACCTCTCCGTGATGCGGCAGCACGGCGTCCTGCCAGCGCTGAACGACACGAGTGCCGTGGCCGTGATTGCGGACGGCTGGTTCGATTGCACCCTCGAAGACTACGAAGGCGCGCTTGATGTGAAGGCACAGCAGGAGATTGCGTCGTCGCTGGTGTACGCACTGGAGCACTGGCATCTGCATCAGCTGGCACACGGCCACGTGCAGTCGAGCAACCTGTACCTGCGCGTGGTGCACGGCGAGGTGGTTCAGTGCTGTCTGTGGGATGTGCATCAGCTGCTGCCGTCGAGCAAGTTTGCCTCGCACGAGCTGCGCGACTCTGGCGTGCGCTCGCAGTTTGGCGATCGCTGGGGCTGCTGGCGCATCCTGCACTCTTTCGAGCCGCTGCTGGCGCAAAACCCGCAGATTACGGAGTGCGTGGAGTTGATGGTCGACGAGGCCACAAGCATCTCGCGTGCGCTGCAACTCAGCGAAGCCTTTCAGGACACCTTCAGCGACAGCGGAGAGGGGCCGACCTTCTCGCTGCGGACGGGCTCACGGCTGCGCGGCGGGTCGGGCTCTTACAACGGCATTATGTTCGACGTGGTTGCCAAGAACAACACGGTGCGCATCACGAAGCTCTCCTTCATTCCGGACACGAACGCAGTGGCAACGGTGCGACTCTACGCGCGCAGCGGCACCTTCATGGGGTACGAGCGCGACACAGAGGCGTGGACGAAGCTGGTGGAGGAGGAACTGGCATTGAAGGACACGTGGGAGGTGACGCTGGAGAACTTTGAGCCGATCACCGTCCCGGCGGGTGCGCGCGTTGGCCTTTTCCTCCACACCACGAGTGGCAGCGGCGTCCTCTTCTTCTCCGAGAATGAAGGGCTGCAGGGGAAGACAGGCGATGTCGAGGAGGAGAACGACGATATTGGCATTACAGTGGGCAAGAAGAGCGAGAGTGCCAACCCGTTTGTTGCGGTGCAGAGCCAGAAGCGCCTGCTAAAGGGCAGCATCACGTACACGGTGCTGATGCGCTCCAACGGGCCTCGTAGCCGTCTCATCTACTCCTCCGAGCCAGAGGTGGGCGAGGGCAAGAGCGAGGACCACGTTGGCCTGCGCCTGGTGCAGATCGACGAGAGTCGCGATGTTCATCGCGATCCGCAGGTGCACTCTGCCAGCGCTGCTGCTGCTGCTGCTGCTGGGGCAAGTCCTAGCGGCGAAGGCTCGAACGCGGACCTTTTCACGGCGGAGCAGCTGATGTCTCCGACGTACCGCCTCCAAATTGTCGACCCGGCCGTCGCGCGGCGCGGCGCCGGCGACGAGGTGCTCGCGCTGGTGGAGCCGGACCACTTTGAGTGGCGCCGGGCGTCAGAGGTCATCTCCGTCCGCCCCGGCCCGCTGCAGGAGGCGGCCGCGCCGCTCATGCGCTCTCTCGCGAGCGCGACTTTGCACCGCCGCCACGCCCTGCTGCAGCAGCACCGGTACGGCAGCCGCGACTTTCCGTGCCGCCCGCTGCACTTTACACCGTTGCTGGTCCGCGGACGAGACGGCAGCGAGGTGGCCACGGCCGCCGGTGCCGCGGTCAAGGCGCTCTCACATCCTTTCCTGGCCAAGGACACCATTCTCATCTCGGAGCCCATCACGACGACGTGCACGCTGTCATTTGCGCAGCGGACCGCCGGCGCCGCGGCCCTCGTCGTGGTCGACCACGTTCCCACGAGCGAGGAACTGCGAACGCGCGCTGCGCCGGCGACGCGCGATCTGCTTATCGGGACGCGCAGCAACGGCGGCTTTGTGCACGTGGATGACCTGCTGCAGGTCGTCACGTCCGGCCACAACCGTATACAGCTGCGGCTGAAGAATTCTCTGCTGGAACGCCCTGTGTACGTCGTGGCAAGCCTCCGCAACCTTGCCTGTCGTGACGCGCAGCTCTTTGCCTACACGAACGCCGTCGACCCAGGGCTGCTTGTGCCTGCCGCGCAGGGGTGCTACTTCATGCCACAGTCGCCCTACACGACACGGACGTACGGGGAGGAGGAGAAGCACCACGCGACGGTGGCACACTCATCCGGCTGCTTTGTGGCCCTGGAGCGGAGCGATGAGTGCGACGAGAGCCGTGACGGCGACGAAAGCAAGGGTGTCACGGCAGCGGCGACGGCGTCAGCTCACGAGTCCGTTGTGCAGCTGCAGTCGTTGGTGGCGAGCAAGAGCGAGGTGCGCTTTGTGCGTCTGCCGCGGTCGGAGAAGGAGAGCGAGGCCTCCGTGGAGGAGAAGATCCGCGGTGTTGACGCGACGTCCAGTGCGCCGGTGCGGGGCAGTGTGCCGCGCGCGCCGCTGCTGGTAGAGTTCCGGGAGCAGGTGAAGTGGAAGTCAGTGAGGCGGACCGTCGACTTCACGTGCCTGTCCTCCTCGCTCGCCATTCTTGACGAAACAAGCGTGCGGCAGGTGACGGGCGGCGCGAATTGTGCCGGCTCCGTGTCGGCGCCGCGCTTCACGGCGGCGGAGCGGCACCGCGTGCTGCTGCGCCTGCAGTTCCCGCGCAGCGCGCCGATTGAGCTGCGACTAGACTGCAAGAGCGGCTCGTCCAACCCTATTCGCATTCCGCACGGCGCCTACACCTCTCTCAGCAGCCGCCTCTTCGACCCCGACGTTCGCGAAGTCTTCCTTTTCCTCGACGTGAACTTGCAGACTCGCGAGATCATTGCCATCAGCAGCGACGGTCTGGTGTGTCACCCCTTCCTCGAAGATAGCGCGTCGCTGTCGGACATCCAGCTCGCCTTTGTCCTCCGCGCACCGGCGTCGCAGCTGGATGTGGTGGAGTGGAAGGTGTGCTCGTCTCAGGTTCGCGGTGAGATGAATGCGCCGGCCTTCAAGGACGTGCTGGAGGAGACGGGGTTGCCTGCTGTGTCTGCGAATGTGGCGCTGACGGTCGGCACGGTTTGCCGTCACTCTGCCCGTGGCTCAATGCCCGGCAATCGCGAGAACAACCTCTCAACGGAAAAGCAGATGGAGGTGCTCATGGTGACCTACGCACGTGTGCTGCTGGAGAAGACCCTCCTCTCACAGGAGCAGGCTCGCGCGGCTATCCAGCCCAATTTTCTGCGCCTACTTTCCTTCACGGCGCTCCGCACCCACCCCGACATATCCCGCATCCTCGACGGCGAAATCAAGCACGGCTCCTTCCGTCTGGTGTGCCAGAGTATCGCGCACCTCTGCTCGCCCTTCCTTTTGCAAGTCCCAGCTGAGGTGGAGACAAGCGTCAACGTGATTGCATCGCTTATGCGCAACGACGTCTTCCGGCGCGCCATCCCGAACGCCTTTGGCACCTCGCTGGTGCTCGTGCTGCTGCGCACCGCCACCGTCTACACCCGCTCGACCCGGCACGCCGCGTTGCACTGCGTGCAGGAGCTGCTGGCGGATGAGCGCATTCCACTGCCGTCGCACAAGGCTCTCACGGCGCACCTGCGGCCGCTGACGGACATGATGGCGTCGCTGTGCCGTGGCCAGCGCATGGGCTCCGCCGTCGTGCAAACCGGCGTGACGCTCATCGCTGACCTCATTGAGCGCTATCAACGTGAGCGGCCGACGCAGCCGTACCGCGATGCCCTGACGGAGATTCCGTACAAGCTGGTGATGTGCGCGCGTGAGATTGTGCGCACCATCACCCACGACCCCCCGCTTCCGCTGCCGGCTGCGATGGTGACGGAGGTGAGCTCGCACCACACGATGAAGTGCGAGATCGTGAAGCACTTTAACGAGTCGGAGAACCGCACATCGGCCACCGGCGTCTTCACCGAGGAGGGCCGTGATGACGACGGCAGCATGTCGTTTACGGTCCTCATTAACGGCAACCGCCACGGCTCCATCATCGTCGGGTGGAACTCAGCGACGCGTCAGGGCCAGCAGGACACCTCGCTGCCGTGCTTTGGGTACTACGTGGATGGCCGCACAGGGGGCGTGTTCCTCTGCTACAACCACACCAAATCCTTTAAGGGTCTCTCGCTGCGCGTCAACGCGGGCGACGAGCTCATCACGTGCGCGAACTACCGCGACCACCGGATCAACTTTGAGGTGAAGCGCGGCGGCATTACGGTGGGCGAAACGAAGTTTGACACGGAGCGGGAGGTCATTGGGCTGCCGTTCTACGCCGCCGAGTACTGCGATGATGCCACAGTGGACCTGAAGTCGTTTCGCCCGGGCCCGCAGACGCTCTCCGTTCCGCGCCTGTACGAGCACATCCTTCAGTCGCCCTACGAGCAGGACACCATCGCACCGCAGTCGTACGAGTTCTACGCGGAGCTCAACCTCTTCGTGCAGACCGTGCTCGATGTGCGCACGAGCGCCGACCTTGTCTCGCGACTGACGAGCGAGTCGACGGTGGCGGCCCACGAGCTCGCCAGCTACACGCAGGTCTCCTCGGTGCTGAACGCCGGCGCCTTTGTGGATAAGATCTCGCTGCTGCCGCTGCAGCCGTACTTCGTGCGTCTGAAGAAGCTGGACGAGCTCACGGCCGAGTTTGCGCCACTCATCAACCTGCGTCGGCGCACGGAGCTGTTCGACATCTTCGGTGCGCTGAAAAACCTCTGCTCGCGCGCGACGGAGGAGCAGATACAGACGCGCATCATGACTCCCTTCCAGCACCGGCAGGGCAAGAAGGTCTCGGTGACGATTCATACCATGCAGGCACAGCCCGCGAGCACCACCGGCGCCTTCCCCACGCTGATGCGCTCCGTCTTTGGGCAGCTGTACCTTCAGCTGCAGCAGGCCACCATCGACACCTTCTTCGTGTCACCCATCTTCACGGTGAAGCTTGCCGGCTTTGGCTCCACGGACGCAGGCGGTCCGTACCGCGACGTGCTCTCGCAGTTGGCGACGGAGATCATGACGACGCACCCGAGCAAGGTGTGCCAGCTGAACCCGCTCTTCGTCAACTGCGGCCGCGGTGAAGTGACTGCGATCATGCCGAACGTTGCCTTGCTCAGCAGCGCGCAGACCTCACTGATGCTTGAGTTCTTCGGCAAGCTGCTGGCCTCCTTCTTTCTCACGCAAGATCTACTGGCGGTGGAGCTGCCGCCGCTCTTCTGGAAGCTGCTGCTCGGTGAGGAGGCAACGATCAAAGACCTGGCGACGCTGGACGCCGATATTGCGAAGTTACTGCAGCCGGAAGAGTTGATGATGCGCACTCAGGAGGAGTTGGAGGAGCGCTTCCCTGGGATTACCGAAATGTGGCGCGCCATCGTGGAAGACAACCAGCAATTCCTGCTCGATGACAACCTGCCACCGGAGACCGAGGATGGCGCGCGGCTGCTGTCGCGCCGCATCGTGGCGAGCGAAATCGGGCGCTTTGCCGAGGCCATCGGGTACATTCAACAAGGCTTCGATCAGGTGCTGCCGCTCTACACGCTGCAGGCGTACCGCTGGCAAAAGGTGGAGCTGCTCATCTGCGGCACTCCAAAGCTCACTTTTGCCGACTTCCGCAACGAGTGCGACATTCAGCTGAACTCGCCGGACGCCACCATGTTCCTGGCGGTGCTCGAAGGCATGACCGATGAGGACCGTACGTCGCTGCTGCGCTTCACTACCGGGCAGTCGCGACTTCCGCTGAAGACGAAGATCAAGGTAACGCACAACGGCAACAAAGACACGCTGCCGACCAGCAGCACCTGCTTCTTTGCCCTGCGCTTGCCATCTTACTCATCTGCCGAAAAGATGAAAGAGCGACTGCTGTACGCCGTTCGTCAGTGCAAGGCTATCGACGCAGACGGTCAGGCTCGTGAGCATCTTATCCTTGACTGATTTTTCTACATTTTTACTGAATATCTTCGAAGCTGTTTCTTCTCCTGGTTGTCATTAAACCTCGTCAAAGGTCAGAATGGTTGTTTGCTTTCTCTTGATTTTTTTTTCCTATTTGTTGTCGAGAAACTGCCGTGTTTCTGTTGTTGATTGTATTTTTTTTCCTTGTATCTTGTAAGTGTGTTTTGTCCTCACTTTTGTCCTTTTTTTTTGCTGTACAAACCACTCATTAAAATTTTCTGAGGCAGTCTCTATGTGTCTTCTTTGTTCGCTTTTGTAGTTGCTTCTGTTGGGGTTTTCTTTTCCATGGTTGTTTTTTAGTTTCGAACGCTTTCGTTTTCTTCTTTTGCTTTTTTGACGGTTTCCTTCTTACTTTTTCGTTTTGTTTTTGTTTCTAAGCTGTACCAGAAACGTTGTGTTTCTCTATTTACCTCTCAGTGTTTATGCTTTCATGTCAAAACAAAAAAAAATATTGGGACTGATTTGA
>MDUD01003435.1:0-14117 GCA_002216565.1 Crithidia mellificae | reverse complement strand
CACCTGCTTCCCAAACCTCTTTATCGATACGTGCAACTTTCTCTGTAGCTAGTTTGATTGTTATTATTATTACTCTGTTCCTTTCTTTTTTCGTTGAGCATCAGCGCGATCTTTCGATTTTTCTTGCCATATCTGCTTCATAGCCTGACTACTGTTGATTAAATTAAACATTTAAAGGAATACACGCGTAAGCCATAACAAAAACCACTTTTCTCAAATTGTATGATAAATTTACTGCACAAGTCTGTAATTTGATTTTGGAGCCGGAGCGTTGTTTCACTTATTTTGCTTTTTCCTCACGCGTAATTCCTCTCTTTCCGCCGTTCCTTGTTTTCTTTTTTAATCACTTTCTGCTCTCTTTATTTGCTTAACGTTGTCATTTTTATCAAACTTTGCCTTTTCTCTTCTCTTCACTTCGCTTACTCGACGGCTATCCATATCGCCCATCATTTTCTTTTATCTTCTATTTCTTGCTATCCATCTTTGCGAAGCTGACACTTTTTCTTCCCCCCTGATTGAAACGTTGTGCTTAGTCGTTTCGTCAGTTGTGCCATAAATATACACACACTCAAGACGCTTTTACTCTCTTTATTTTTTTCTCCCACGCACTCCGTTTTGTCCCTCTTCTTTTAATTATCATTTTTTTTATCTGCACGGTCGACCTCAACTCAGTGCAGCATGTCTGCTTTTATGAACATGCAGGCGCAGAAGCTCTTTGCGGAGGGCAGCGTGCAGCCAACGTCTAAGCAGTCCTCGGCACGCTCCACCCCATCGCATTCCATGACCGCAGCCCCGGCACGCCCCGCCTCAGCTGCCAAGTCGGACAGCGCACGCAAGCGTCAAGGCAGCACCTCTTCTACCCCGTCCACCACCCCACCTCTGCGGCCGCAAAGCCACGGCTCCCCGGCACCTGCCTCAGCGCAGCCTCCGCCAAAGAGCTCGCCGCGGAGGCTGCAGCCAGAGGTGAAGCGGCCATCACTGGCACCAGTGGTGGTGGTGGACGCGAGCCATGCCGCGCACTCCCACCCACACTCCCGCTCCCCGTCGGCGTCGTCGAGCGACTCCTCCGATGAAGACTTTGTGTACATCCTCGACAGCGTGAAGACGGCCGAGGAGGCGGTGGAGCGCATTCGGGCCGTGCAGCAACCAAAAGAGCGTTCGCTGACGGCCTTCCTTAACGGCCTCCCAGGCTCGACGAGCAACCTGGCGGATTTGGCGGACACCGCCGCCGGCCAGGGCAGCGGCTCAGCGGGGCGGCGCAAGATGAAGGGTGGGCTGCCCGCCACCATGGAGGAATTTTACGAGTGCCCCCGCTATACCGTCTCCCTCACCGCCGCCCGCGAAGCCGTTTTCTCCGACGCCCTCTCCGGCTTTCACTCGTACGTGGAGCGGGAGAAGGCACAACGGGAGAAACTGCGTGCGCTGCAGCACCACCAACACCATCAGCACCAGCACAGCGCAGGTGGCAGTAACAGCAACAATACGAACAACAACAACAACAGCAGTGCGCCTCAGTCGCAGGGTGCGCAGGCGACGGGTTTGCGTAGCAACAACACGCACCACCATAACGCCGGGCTTATCTCCTTCTCCAGCGGCGCAACGGAGGAGTGGAATGCCGCCTTGGCCGCCGCCGCCCCGCAGCCCTCCACCGCTGCTGCAGACAAAGCACACGCCTCTCCTGCCGCTGCCGCTGCCACTGCCACTGCTCGCGCGTCAGCCGGTGCTGCGGCAAATGACCGCGCCAGCGCACACGCCGAGCCGCCCTCGGCGCTGCCCACATTTGCCGCGCCAGAGGCGAAGGACGGCGCAGCTTCACCCAACGCCTCCAGCGAGGCGCCGTCGACGCCCGTTAAGTCCTCTGGCAACGGTTCCCTCTGCCTTGCGCTGCCCCCTGCCCTCACCGCCGCCACGGCGTCCTCCTCCTCGCACCCGTCCACCGACGACACCCCAGGCGCCGCTGCAGACACGCAGTCCGCCAAGGAAAAGGAGCAGGCCGCCTCCCAACACCTCTCCGCATCGTACATGTTCATCATGCGCAGCCGGGACACGGAGGCGATGAGCCCGGTGTCCTCCCCGCGCCTCAACCCGTCCAGCGCCGACTTTGGCAAACTCTCTTTCCGCGGCGAGGACAAGCCCCGCTTGAGTGCCATGGCAGTGCTGGAGGACGCCGCACCTACGTCGGGTGCGCCGCAGCACAAGGGCCCGGTGGAGGCTGCGGGGTCCGCTGCCTCGCCATCAATGTTGCCACCGTCTTCGGTGGCCACTGGGGCCGCAGCCGCCACCCCTTCGCCAGGGAATCTCCCTCCTCCCCCGCCGCTGTCCACCGGCGAGTCCGCAGCAGCCGCGAAGCTGACCTCGCCTGCCACGGCGCCTCCTGACCCGGCACAAGCCGCGAAGCTGGAAGAGATGCAGCTGCAGACATTACTGCAGGAGCGCATCTACCAGCGCGCCCGTGTCCCCGTCGTGTTCCGCTGCCGCTACAGCCTCGAGTTCGCCGAGACGACGGAGGAGCACAAGCAGCGGGTGCAGATGCGCGATCGCGTCATGCGGCACAACGAACGCCTCGCCGGCCCGGGCGGGCTCACGCACGCGATGCGGCAGCGCATCCGCGAGCGCTACGCCGACCCAAACACGGTCGCTCTCGAGTGGCCCTACGTGTGGGAGCAATTCGAGCGCGACATCCCACGCGAGACGCTCTTCATCGAGGACGTGCCGCACCACGATGCCGACGATGCCCTGGCCGCCATCATGAGTTACGTGGAGTACTGCTACGACAGGGGCCAGCAGAACATCAAGGAGCGCTCCGAGAAGCTGCTGGCGGCCGCCAGTAAGGAGAGCGACGCGGCAGCCAAGGCGACGGCGGACACCGCGGAAGGGGCGGAGCGCGCGGCCTCGCCGCCGCCGCCACCGAAGACGAAGAACTTCTTCGAGTCCCTCTTCTCCGCCAGCTCTGCCGCAATTAAAGGTGCCGTCGCCACGGTGCGCTCCAGCCTGCCTGACTTCGTCGGCGACCCGCTCCTCTCCGTCTCCGGCCTTGACCCGGCTCTCTACCACGCATCCTTGCTCTTCCCCACCGATCCAAAAGCCCGCAGCGAAAAAATCTTCACCGCCGTGCGGGAGGTCGTGCTGGCCTCGCAACAGTCCTTCATGGGCTTCCCCTATCAGCTGCTGTGTGAGCAGGTCGGCACGGAGCGCCTCGGGCTGGCGCTAGAGGCGCTGGAGAACGACCCAGACGAGGAGGAGGAGGAAGAGGATGCGGAGGAGGACAGCGCCGCCGCCGCAGCAGCAGCAGCAGCAGCAGCCGTTCCGGCACCGGACACAGCACAGAAGCCGCAGGATGGCGACTCCGAGCCAACAACTGCGGCGGCCGAGCCAAAGTCTGCTTCGTTGGACGTCTCGGCCCCCATCCCTATCCGCCGCGCCGATGACTCGGATGCCGAGATGAAGCGGGAGTCGTCCAGCGCGTCCTTCCGCGCCTCCATGCCAAACTCGCGGGTGGTGCGCATCTACCAGAGCTTCTCCTCGCCCACGCTCGTCGTGGACAACTCGGCGAATCGGCGGCGCCGCGGGCACACCGCACACGCCATCGACGAGTGGAACGTCTCCTCCTCGTCGTCGCACGCCTCGGACGTCGTTTGTTCGCCCTGCTCACCAGACGCCGCCGCCACCACCCTGCCGGCCACCGCCGCGGCACCGGGAGAGGGGGCCAATAACGTGGCAGCCCCGGCCTCTACGGCAGCCGTGGCCGTGCCGCGCCAGCCGGTGAGGGCGGGCACCACGCCAGATGAGAAAGGGGGGCGGGCGAAGACGCCGCTGGAGGCGGGACGGCCTCCACCCCTGCACAGTCTCACACCACACGAATCAGGCGCCGCGTCCCCAGCTCCGCCCCTCCACGCACAGCCACCACACAAGACTGCTAAGGACGCGGCGGCACGGCGGCGTCGTCGCGAGCGTCGCCGTCGTCGTCGCGGCCAGCTCCCTCTGCTCGTCGGCGAGCCCCGCCCGTACGAGTTCAGCGTCTTTCTCGACCTCGTCCGTGCTCGGGTGGTGGCGAAAGCGGCGAAGGAGGAGCGCAAGGCGCGGCAGCAGCGCCAGCGTGAGCGGGTGCGTCGACTTGTGGAGCGGCAGCGCGAGCACTGGCACAGCGCGCCGAACTCAAACACGACCTCGCGCTGCACCTCGTCGGCGTCGTTGGATGGGATGGCGAAAGGGCAGAGCGACGGTGCTTCCGCCACCCCGTCCCCTGCCCCTGTCAAGGCCAAGTCTTCGCTATTCCGCGAGGACGTCGAGGGCTCGGCGTACCTCCTGCCCACCCAACCAGCCGGACCGCCATCGTCTGCAACGGCAGTGCCGACGTCGCCGCTCTCCGCCTCTGCAGCGAGGGCCGCGATGCCGCCCGAGACACGCGGGATGCGCATTTGCCTCTACTTCGATGCCGCGCGCAACGTGCCGGTTGTGGTGGTGAATAAACTCTTTCGGCTTTTTACGATGCCCGGGGTACGGGGACTGACATCGTCGTCGTCGACTTCGGAGGGGGAAGGAGAAGGGGAGCCGGATGACGATATTGTGCTGGATGAGCACGAAGTCGCAGCCTCGCAGACGCGCACCATTGACGTGAAGGGGCAGGATCGCGCGGCTGGCAAGGTGCGCAAGGTCAAAAACTCGGAGAAGAGCCTGCTGCTGTTGATCCAAGTGCAATTCTCTCTTTTTACGAAGGAAGAGGCGGAGGTCCGGTGGAAGTGGTGGAAGGTGTGATCGAACCAGCTTCATTTTGTCTCTCTGGAAAAAAAGGGAGAAAGACGCTATGTCAACGACACTCGCTTTGCGCCTTGGCGCGCATCAAACAGCAGGACTTGGCGCCGTTTGTCGCTTGCACAAGCCGATCTACCACGTTGTTATGCGGTGTTAGCGTTGTGAGCGGTGCTGCTGTTGCCACGGGGAGCCTTCAACACAGCAAAGGCAACGTCTAGACAGTAGTGCAATTTTTTTTTCTGATTCTGTGAAAGCTTAGTCACGAAACGCGCTGAGTGATTGGGCATTTTCCGGCTTTTTCTCCTTTTCTGCGTGTGCTTTGAAATCAATGCAACTAGCATTTACGTGGATGCTCTCAAGTAGCACCGAAGTATCAAACAAATACAAGCATTTAACTATTTTGACAGGCAATGTTGCGATGATCAGGCAACATAAAGAGAAATAGGGACAATGTGCCCATTGCCCCATGTCCTCAGTTTGAGGCGGCAGTTGTGCAAGAAGTATGTATGGAACGTGTACATTCTTCAAAATGAAAAGCAATGTTTTCGAAGATGATCGCACACATGAACGTATGCAAGTCGCACCATTGCCGTTGAGAGAGTCAGAAAAGCCGCGCGCTTGTGATCATAAATATTGTTTAAAACAATCTATTATTGCTCAAGGAATCGCTTTTTGTGTGTGTGTGTGTGTGTGTGTGTGTGCGTATGTCATTTGACTCCCCTCATCTTCAACCTCCTTCATTTGTGAACGGTCTCGGCATCGATCTAATACCGCAATCACCACAGTCTCGCTTCATTACCTGTCAAGAGGTCAGCGCACACACGCTCGGTTTCTTGAACTCAAAATTAGAAAACATCAGTTGCGTTCCGCAACCGAGTTACATTCTCCAACCGCAACAACGTTGTCGCAGGCTGGCTTTTTTGTGTTGTTATTGTTGTTTTGCAAGCAATCTTTCCTTTTTTTTCAAATCTACCGCGTGTGTTTATTATCATCTGCGGAGACTTTGCTTTAACGTTCGTGCTGCAATACGTTCAACATCATCAAGCATTCGTCACTCGATTTGGATCAGGGAGTGATTTTTTTTTCATTTATTTGAATTATCCTAAGCTATTCGCTCCCTTCTTATTTCATAACAACAAGCTGACTTGTCGTTTATTTTCGTTTTGGAAACAGTTGGTTGTTGAGAAAACAAGGCTTTACGCTTTGCTCCGAAGGTGTGAGAGAGGGTGTGTGTTTTCGTTTTAAACTATTTTTACTTTCTTTTTTGTTGATAGGTATTTTGCTATATTCTTCTTAAAATTACTATCATTGCTGTCGTTGGCCTGCGAAGCCTCGTCGAGATTAAGTTCTTGCCTTCTCTCTTTTTCTCTTTCTCGCCTTTTACGCCTTCTCGCACAACGACACTTATTTTCTTCCTCAAAAATCATATAAAACGAAAAGAACTAGAGCACGCTGGACTATCAAGAAACCATATATATATATTCATTTCTTTCTCTAACTTCACATAGCTCAACAAAAAAAAAGCAACGAAAAGTGTTGAAGGGATTCTGCATACACTGCAACAGCTACATCCTTCCTTTGGTTTATTTCTTCTCTTCGTCCCAACTCGAATCAGTTTTCCTTTTTTTATTTATTTCCCAACTTAACTGGCGAAGCGCCTGCGTTGCTCATTGATCAACTTGATCTTTTCGATTGTCAATTGAAGTTGAAGAAAGACAAAACGTTGGCTGGCTGATTCGAATAAAGCAGCACTGCTGTTATCGTCTCTCCTTTTTTTTAATCCTTACCGGCACCCGACAGCAACCCGATGCCCGCTCCAGTTGGTAAGAAGCTCGTAAGCGAGGAGGTCAAGAAGCCAAGTCCGCGATCGTCCTTTCTTCTGCACAGCGTGCTGCGACGCGTTCCCGGGTACCTTTTCTTTCTCGTACACCTTTGCTTCATTCACATTTTGTGGGGACAGCTGGTGGATGAGTTCTTTACTGCGTCGCTCACCTTCCGCGCAGGCAACGCGAGCAGGACGGAGGCGGTGACGACGGCCCTCATGAGCCTCTCCGACGTTTTCCGCCGCTCCGTGGATCAGACCCTTGTCTACGGACTGAAGGACGCGCTGCGCACGAAGAGTGGACGCCACAAGACTGGAACCATCACTATCGCCCGCGACTGCCTCCTGTACCTGTGGAAGTCGCCCTCCAGCATGGTCTTCACCTTCGGTCTCGCCTTCGTCAGCCTTAACGCCCTTCTGACGACGGTGCGCATCATTGGCTCGCTCTTCACCAGCCTCACGTCGACGTGCCGCTCACGCAACCGCATTCACCGCGGCGGCTCGCGGCGGCCGATCCCGCTGCACATCATCGCCCGCTACGGCAACGGCTACGACAGTGTCCTGCGCTTCGTCCTCGCCGCGGTGGAGCTGACGTGGTTTATGAGCTACCCTGTGCTGAACTCTGCGGTGGTGGTGAAGAACACGATTGACAAGGCGGCGCAGGCGGGGCGCAAGAGCGAGCCCACCTACGCCTCGCTTCGCCAGCTGCAGGCGCGTCAGCAGGCCATCGCCAGCTTCCAGATTGAGGCCTCGCTGCTTCTGCCCCCGCAGCTCTTCGACTCCGCCGCCGACGCCGTGGCCGCCAGCCGCTTCGTTTTGATGTTTGTGAAGACGGTGCTGGGCATGGTGCTCGCCATCGACGCGCAGCGGCTCTTTCACGCCTTTGTCGGGGTGCGACCCCTCGCCATCCCCAACGGGTGGGAGCGCTGTCCAGTGTGCGGGGGCCTCTGGAAGAAATCGCGCATCGCAAACGACGACGTGCACCTCTGTCCCATCATCTTCACCACGGTGCCTCTGATCGCGTCGTCGTCCTCCGACTCCGGGGCCGACGACGCCGCCGCGACGAATGCGGCGGAGGGCGGCGCGGACGCAGGAAACCACCAGCAGCACCAGTCGCAGCACAGCGAGGATGGCGAGGGCCGTAAGGTGCTCCGCAAGCCGGAGGATGGCGTGCGTCCTGGAGACGCGTTCCCCGACCCAAACTACGTTTCCTTCTGGGCCCTCGTGACGGACAGCTGGCTCAGCCCTCTGATGAACTTCACCCTGCTGGCCCCGTTCTCCACCTTCTCCCCACCCTCCATCGCCTCCATCACCGACGACGGCCGCGGGCACTGGCAGACGCTGCTGCGCATCGTCGACCGCCTGCCTCGCATGCCGCACGCCCTGCGCACACGCGACAACATCGACGAGCCTGCGTGGGACCTGTGGCAGCGCCGCCGCGAGCCGCCCCGCCCAGGCGAGATCAGCCGATGGGAGACGACCTTCATGTCTGCCACAGCCCCGCTGCGCCGCATCCTCTCTCGCGCCTTTGCCATCTTCTTCCTACCCGCCCCGAGCCCGACGGAGGACACGAAGCTGGTCAAGGGCCCGGACGGCGCGGTGAAGACGGCCGCTCGCAAGGGCTCCGCGCTCTTCCGCGTCTTTCTTCGCCACCCCAGCGGCCGCGAGTTCGTGTACGTCTGCGTGCCGCTGAAGATCACGCAAGACCTGCTTTCCCTCGTCGCCCCGCGCGTGGTGAAGTCGCTCGTGTCGTTCCTGAAGGAGGTGAGCGCGGCGAGCAGCAGCACGCGCCAGTCGTACCTCGGCAACGGCCTTCTCATCTGCCTCAGTTTGATCCTGGCCGTGACACTGCAGGCCCTCTTCTTCCAATCCTACCTCACTCACCTCTACGCCTCGTCGCTGAAGGCGTCGTCGGCGCTGAAGACGCTGCTGCTGCGGCAGTCCGTCGAAACGCCGCTGGCCTACACGGGCGGCCTCAAGGGCAAGGCAGCCAAGCCGGCGCACAGCCCCGCCAGTCCGGGTGCCCGCTCCGCCAGCAGCACCAACGAGGATGGCAAAAAGAAGAAGAAAGGCTCCCCGGCCACCCCGACGAGCAAATCAGCTGCCGACGCTGCGCCGGCCGCGCACGCCAGCGCGCTCTCCCGCGAAGGCGAGGTGATGTCGCTGCTCACAGTGGACACGACCAACTGCGGCGACTGCCTCATCTTCCTGCACAACGTGTGGGGCCACCCTTTCGTGATTGTGTCCTCGCTGATGAGCATGTACAGCTACGTCGGCCTCTTCTCCACCCTCGCCACCTTCGCCGCGCTCATCGCGCTCATCCCACTCAACCGCAGCAGCGCCGCCCGCGTCCGCACGGCGCAGCAGCACGCGAAGAACAACGAGTCGCGGCTCAGTGACCTGACGGCGGCCCTGTCGTCGATGCGCACCGTCAAGTCGATGGCGCTCGAGGAGTGCCTCATGGAGCGCCTGGAGGAGGCGCGTGAGAAGGAGAGCGACGGCATGAAGCGCGTTGGCCGTGCGGAGAGTGTAGCGGCGGCGCAGACGGAGGTGACGACGCTGCTGGTCGCTCTGGTGTGCTGCGGCTCCTACCTGCTGACGGGTGGGGCGATGGATGCCGCGGTGCTTGTGCCCACGATGGCGGCACTGCAGGTGATGCGCTTCCCGGTGTGGACGCTGCCGCACCTCTACTCGCAGGTCTCGCGTGGCTACACGTCGATGCAGCGCATTGAGCGTTACCTGACGGAGCACGAGACGGGCGAGAACGCCAGCGCGGCGTACGTTGCCCAGCACAAGATCATGGAAAGCGAGGATGGCGCTGCGAAGCGCCGATCCAGCAAGTCACCAGCGCCACGCGGGGCCATCGCCGCGGCGGCGGCGCCGGTGAAGACGGGCGAGGTGCGGTGCGAGCGCAGCACGTTTGCGTGGAACACGCAGAAGGCGCTGGCGGAGCAAGAGTCGTTCCTCGACACCATCGCCAAGTCCCCCAGCTCGCGCGCCGACGGCGCTGACAACGGACAGCCGGGCGACGACAGCACCACCTCCTTCCCCTCCGGCAGCAGCCTCCACAGCAGCCCGGTGCAGAGCACCTCGCGGACTGTGGTACTGCACGACATCGCCCTCGACGTGGCCCCTGGCGAGTTCGTCGTGATTCAAGGTCCAACTGGCGCCGGCAAGAGCGCGCTGCTCCTTGCGATGCTGAAGGAGCTCTACGTGATGCCGAACGAGGCCGCGGCCGGCGCGTCCGCCTCCTCGTCTCGCGGCCTCGGCGCGCTCTCCCTCAGCGCGGGCTTCCGCGTTGGCGGTCGCGTGGCGTACTGCGCCGAGGTGCCGTGGCTGCGCCAGGGGTCCGTCCGCGAGAACATCCGCCTGCTGCCGGACGACGCACCGGAGAGCGCGAAGGAGCGCAAGTGGTACCGCCGTGTGCTGGAGGCGTGCGCGCTTGAGCAAGATCTCGACGTGCTCGCGAAGGGCGATCGCACGATGGTCGGCGAAGGCGGATCAAAGCTCTCCGGCGGCCAGCGTGCGCGTGTGGCGCTGGCGCGGGCTGCATACCGCTATCGCGAAACAGACGTCTTCATCTTCGACGATGTCCTCTCGGCTCTCGACGTCGAGGTACAAAAGCATATCATTGCCAAGCTCTTCCATGGGCTGCTGTGTGGGCCGAGCGGTGGAACGGCAGCAGCAGCGGCGGCGGGCTCGCCAAACACCGCGAAGCCACGCCGCACGAAGACGATCATCTTCGCCACCCACGTCCCCATCAGCCTGCTCCTACCGGACCGCGTGCTGTACCTGTGGGCGGACGGCACGCTGCACGAGGATCGGCAGTACAAGGCACCGACTCAGGATGAGATCGCGCAGCAGAAGGAGGCGTGGCACAACGCTACGCTGGCCGCGGCGGAGGCAAAGGGCACCCGCCGCTCCAAGCACGAGGCCGCCGGTGAGGCGCCGGAGTCGCCGTCCCGCTCTACGCCGGTGCCAGACAGCGCGGCAGCCGCCAAGACTGCAGCGACATCGCGCTCCACCAAAGCCTCCCCCTCCCCTGCCCCCGCGCAGGCGGCGCGCTCCGGCATCGGCTCGCTGCTCCCACGCGCCACGGACCTGCACCGCCTCTTCATCGAGTACCTTGGCGGCAGCCGTCTTCTCCTCTTTTTCGTCCTGAGCGTGGCGATGCAGGTCTTCCGCACCTTGATGGACAACTGGCTGGGCGTGTACATCTCCCTCTACGACAAGCGCAACGCGGCGTACGAGAGCATTCTGCGCAGCACCAAGTCGCAGCGCGCGCGCAAGCTCATGCTGGACGTGCTGTCTCTCGTGGTGCTGCGTGGCGACAAGACGCCCGCGACGCCAACGCCGACGGCGCCGCCGGTGCCGATGTTCGTCGTGATGGGCTACCCGGTGATGTGGCAAAACCCGTTCGTGTTCGACACCGTTGTCATGCAGTTCCTCGGCACCTACGCCGTGATTGGCCTCAGCGCCGCACTGCTGTCGATGATCCGCACGGATTACTTCTTCCGTTCCTACCAGCGCATGGCCGACGCTCTGCAGCTTCACGCGGTGCGGAAGCTTTTTAAGGCACCGGTCTCCTACTTTGACCGCGTGCCGTCGAGCCGGCTGCTGCAGGTTCTTAGCCGCGATCAGGAGGTGGTCGACCGCTCGCTCGGCGAATCGGTGCAGCTGATCTTCTTGACCGTCCTCCAGCTGCTTGGCATGGTGCTCTTCAACTCGATGCACTTCAGCGCCTTCATCGCGGTGCTGCCCATCTCGGCGCTCCTCTTCTACCACCTCACCGTTCGCTTCCTGTCCTTTACCAAGCAGGTGCGTGCGCTGGAGGGCGTGCTGCAGAGCCGCTCGCTTGGGGTCGTGAAGGATGCCGTGAAGGGCGCCATCACGGTGCGTGCTTTCGGCGATGTCTTCCAGAAGCAGCTGCTGAGCGAAATGAACGAGGCCCTCGATGCCGTCCACGTCGCGGCCAACGCCGGCCTTACGGCGGACCGCTGGGTTGCGCTGCGACTGGAGTTCGTCGCGCTCGCCTTCACCTCGGCCCTCGCGCTGCTGTCGGTGCTGACGGTGTGCCTCTCTACCACTGCGTCGGCCGGCAGCGCCGCCTTCGCCGGTCTCGGCATCATCTCCAGCATGACCGCCTCCCGCTCGCTCTCAATGCTGTGCCGTCGTTTCGGCATGTTCCAAAACCAATTCGTGAGCGCGGAGCAGCTCCTGCGTCTGGAGGAGGAGATTCCGCAGGAGGAGACCCTATCCAGCAGCAGCAGCAGTGGCAAGGACGAGGACGACGACGCGGCAACGACGGCGGTGTCGAGCGACTACCCGCTGCTCGACGTGCAGCACCTGTGCGCCAAATATCAGCCGCAGCTTCCGTGGGTGCTCACCGATATCTGCTTTGCCCTCCGCCCTGGCGAGTGCGTTGGGCTGATTGGGCGCACCGGCAACGGCAAGTCCTCCATCTTCAACGCGCTGCTGGGGCTGATGGACGTGGTGGACGGCGATATTCTTGTCCCGCAGGGCCTTGTGAACGGTCTGCCCCACAGTGCGGCGTGTCAGCAAGCGTCAGCGCAGCTCAACGCGCTAAAGTTGCCGCAGCATGAGCTGCGGAAGCACTACTTCCAGCTCGTCTCGCAGGAGCCACTGCTGTTGCAAGGGACGTGCCGCAGCAACTTGCTGCTCGGCTACGACAACGACAACGGGGCAGCTGCGGCGGCGGCAGCAGACGGCGATGTTGCGGCGGCGGCGGCGGCAGACTCGATCGAGGCACGGCTGCGCGAAGTGCTGCACAAGGTTGCTCTGGACGAGCTTCTCGCGCCGTCCTTCGTCGTGCCCACTCTCGAGCCGGCCCCCGCCGCAGAGGCCAATGGCGAGGAAGCCGGGGCGGCGAAGCAGGCAGGCGCAAGCCCGGTGGATGCCGACGCCGCCGCGCTGGTGGACCCGGCCACCCGTACCCTTGACCACGTCGTGACCGCCGGCGGCGCAAACCTGTCGGCCGGTCAGCGGCAGCTGCTCTGCCTTGCGCGCGCCATCCTGCACCACCCACGCGTCGTCCTGCTCGACGAGGTCAGCTCACGCGTGGACCGCCGCACGGATGAGCTCATTCAGAAGGTGATTAAGGAGGAGATGCTGAATCGCCGCGAAGGCAGCGCGCAGCTCAGCCCGGCAGAGAAGGCGAGCACGAGCGGCGTGCTGCTCATCGCTCATCGCCTGGAGACGATCCTGTCGCTGTGCGATCGCGTGCTAGTGATTGAGCAGGGCCGGTGTGTGGCGAACTTGTCGAAGGAGGAGGTGAGCGGGCTGGACGACTTGGAGTCGTATTTGTAAACCTGTTATTTTTTTTCCCCCGTTGTTGTTGCGATATGTTTGTCTGGTGTGAGAAAGAGGGACGACGCGAGAACAAGCGGATCGCTGCACACGTACAACTCAAGAAAGGGGGGAAAATTCACTGCCCTCTACTGCGTATGTGTGCTGCTCCCACTCTTGATAAAGTGTGTTCTGTTGGCAAATCGGTTTTTTGGTTGTCAAAATCCCCACGCTCGGTGGTGTGCGTGAATCAGGTAATTCATTTTTTTGTTGTTACGTGTGTGTCTGTACGCTCAACAAACAAATTGTTGAAAATGAAGCGTCTTAGCAACGCCCCCACAGTCTTTTTTTAGCAATGAAAATTGTGAAGAGTAGGTTACGATGGGATTTGGCGATGCTGCGTAGTTTTTTTTTCCTTCTGAGGTGCGTTTGTTGTCTGTGCCTCGCTACCACTGTCACTATTACTATTCTCTATTCTTTAAACTATCTTTTTTTTCTTTTTAATTTTCATTTCGATACTTTTATATTTCCTTCCCTTCCTTTTTTGTTTGTTGGTTTGTTTTGTGTTTAGCCTTGATACATGTCTGTCGACGGATGTTGCAAAAATGTCTCTGCTGCGCGTCCGTTTTTCTTTTGTCGTGTTGCGTTCCTTGGCTTGATTCGTCAATACTTTCCCCGTCTCTTTTTGTTTTTCGTCCTTGGGCTTGTACGAGGTTTTGAAATCATTCTTTATTGTTAAAGAGAGATTTAGTCTTTTCTGGTAGTTGTTGTTTTCCCTGTGTTGTTTGCACTTACCTTCAAAACAAGAGAAGAAAATGGCATCGTTCAAAAAGCAATAGTAGCTTAACGAAAGCGGAATAGCAACTCCGCCAGACTGTGAAAACTTTTGCTCATCGCAGCGGTGGACTGCGTAGGCTGGTTAATTCTTCAAGTTGTCAGTCGAGAAATAATGAAGCAGATAACGCAAACTTTATCGTTATGGCTTTCCCATGAACGCACCGATTGTATGTGCAACACGGGAAAAATGTTTTGTCGAGCGCCAGACCTTTTATCTTGTTTGCAAACTAATTTGGTGCAGCAAGGCAGATGAGATTGAGAATAGAAGTCCTCAAGAGCAAAAAAAAAAGTTTGCGTGTCCCGACACACATCACCATGCAAATAGAAAATCGTTTTGTTTACTGCTGCTACTCCCTTGCGACACACACACCCTTCATTTTTTTCTTTGATAAAACTTCCC
>MDUD01003422.1:0-10789 GCA_002216565.1 Crithidia mellificae | reverse complement strand
AAGGACGCCGAGATCGCAGACCTGCGCGAGCAGCTTGCGGACGCCGAGCAGCGTGCCAAGGACGCCGAGGAGGCGAAGGCGGCGGAGGGCTCTGAGAAGGACGCCGAGATCGCGGACCTGCGCGATCGTTTAGAATCGTTGACGGTGCGAGGAAGCGTGGCAGATGCTTACGAGGACCGTATCGCCGCTTTGACAGTTGAACTAGAGGCGACGTCCGCTGAGTGCACCGACACTCTGGAGAAGTTGGAGGAGTTTGTGTCACTGCTGGAAGAGGCTCGGGAAGGGGAACGCGAGTTGCGTGATCGTTTGATGAGCCGTGAAGATGAAATTCTCAATTTAAAGTCGCAGGCCGGGTTGCTTCAGAAACAGCTTGCGGACGCGATGGGAGGTGCAGCGGCAGGTCGGTCTACGCCTCCTCTGCGCTCGCCTCGCGCAGCGATTGTTGCTGCTGACGTGGAGAAACTGAACGCTCTGCAAGACGAGGTGGCGGCGCTGCGTGAAGAGCGCGATGCTCTCCAGGATGCAGTGGCGCAACGAGAGGCCGAGCAGGATGCGGAGGTGGATGCGCTGCACGACAAGATCGACGAGCTCACGGCGGAGCTGGAGGAGAAGGGGGAGGAGTACAGCGATACTCTGGAAAAGTTGGAGGAGTTTGTGAGTTTGCTGGAGGCGGCGAGGGCGGGCGAGAGGGCGGCGCTGCAGTCTCTGGAGGACGCGGAGCGGCAAGTTTTCGCGCTGGAGTCGCAGCACGATGGCGAGATGGCAGTAGCCCACCGCATCATCGACCGGCTGCGGCGCGAGCGAAACGACCTGCAGAAGCAACTTGCCGAAACGGGCGCCGAGATAACCGCCCGGGATGCCGGTGCGCATCACCGCGGCGAGGTCGTTTCTCCGCGTGAGGCCGCCGTGAGCCACACGGACGACAGGGACGACGCGTCAGCGCTCAGTGAGCCGACGGGGCCATCGCCACATGGTTCGCACGCAAATCGCGGCAGCAGTCCCGGGCTGCGTGAGCAGCTGGAGCAGCTTAAGCGAGAAAAGGAAGCCCTGCTGGAAGAGCTGGCGATGAAGGATGTAAATTACACAGAGGCCCTGGCGCTACTGAACCAGCACATCGGCGTGCTGATGGAAGAGCTGAGCGCGCACCTACGCGGCGGTGAGGAATCAGCCACGAATGCAAGGGCATTGTTGCAGGAGATTGCAGAGTTGCGTGTCGCGCATGAACGTGCGGTGGGGCTCAGCGAAAGCGCAAATAGCGGCAGTCACATGTTGTCCGAAGAGTAGTGGAAAAAACCTTTCTTTGCCTCGAACCGGGAGTCAAATCCCGTATTAATCTTCAGCGTGTTGCAACAAGCCAAGCGCCGGCGTAGATTGTTTTGCAGACTGCTTCTAGCCTCAACCGTTCGCAGGAGTTGAATTCGCTTTTTAAGTGATCCGCGTTTTTCAGAAAAAGCATAGAACATTTTTTATTTTCTCTCCTTTTTTCTTTTTACGTCAACTTGTGTCTTCATTTTTTTTTTTGTTTGTTGAAGCCCCAAAAGCACCTTTCTGTTATTTTTACGAAAGAGGAAAGTGGCTCTGCACACAAGCGCACTCAAGAGGAGTAGTAGCTTTTTGTTTGCTTTCTGTTACTGCAGGGATCACTTTTCTTTGCCCATTAAAGGGTTACTAGATCAACCAATTTGATTTGTCCACCATTCGTTTTTTTTTTTTTAAACTTCCGTTGATGTTTGTTTTTGTTGTTATTGTTGTTGCATCTTTACTCGTTGTTATTGAGAGACATTAATTGGAAAGCAAAGTTAAAAGTATCGTCGATCGTGATTTTTAAATAGAACGGAGGTTTCTAATGTTTGTTTTTGTTATTTTTCACCCTTTTCCCGAGTATTCGTATCTGCTACTAATAAGTTGTAGATNATGATTTGCATGTGCTTTTTACCAACTTGCTTTATTATTATCTTTTTTTGGCTTATTTGCATCAAAGTCGACTTTTTTTTGTTTTCGAATTCCAATTGTATCGTTCTTTTCACCGAATTCTTTTTTTCATTGCGCTTTACTGTCCATTTTCTAGTGTGATCTTGATTGCTCCTTTTTTTTTAAATCACTGTTTTGTACATTGTTCGAGTTTATACTCTTCTATCAAAAAAAAAAAACCGGAAACATTTGTCTTTGCCACTTGGCAAAGACAGGGAAACGATTTGAGTGCGAGGTTTCATTTGACGGGCCCAAGAATTCTCGGCTAGACGCGATACATCTGTGTCAGAAAGGCATCCATTTTCTTTATCACCCAAACAAAAATGATTTTTGGCACTTTGTGCAGTGTCTTTTGATATGTGTCCATCCTATCAGTGCCCGTCGGCCCTATTTCGAGTAAAAAAAAATAAATAGAGCCTCTCAATTGAAAGGGAACGTAGAATAAGTATCTTCTCCTAATTGATTGCTAAGGTTGTATTGGATGTTTTGCCTTTTTCTTCAATTTTCCTTCGCTTTCCCTTCTCTCTTTCCATTCCATCTTGCTTGTACATCTTTTCTCAACATCTCTTTTGATCAGTGGAAACTGCGCCGTATTGGATCACATTGCTTCCTTTTTCATTTAGATACTTTGTTTTTTCCGCTTTTTTTTGCAAGCTAGCTGCACCTTTTTTTCTTTGTCGGTGTTAAGAAAAAGAAAAAAGCAGATGAGTTGCAGCCGTTCAATTTGAGCTTCCATTGATTCTGCGGCGTTACTTGCCAGTCAAATTATACCCCTCAACGCTGTTTTTCTTTGCGACTCCTACGACCTCATAGTCTTTACTCTGCCCTTCTCTTTTAGTTTACGGGGCTTTTTTTTTTCAATCTTTGTTTTCTCGGTCTTCTTTTGCGCGTGCAATACTTCATTGTGATAAAATAAAGAAAGAATTTAAGGAATTTTTTAACGTTTTCTCTTTCTCTTAATCATACTCACGCAGCTGCCTATTTCTTATTTTCAAGGATATACATATACTTTGCCCTGGCGCAGAAACGCGCTTTTCCATTTGTTTGTTACTGCGCGCTGTATCTGCAAGGATACAGAGAACTGTTCTCAAGTCAACTTTTCCATTGCTTTTCCTGCTATACTTTTGTTTCCTCTTTAGTGCTAACGTAAATCTTGCCATTGTGCACACATGCCCATTCGTGATTTTGTAACCACAGGAACGGAGGAACTTGGGTCATGGCACCAGAGCACCTCTGCGCATCGACGGCCCACCGAGCCGCAGAGTGAGCAGCGCACACGCAATCATGTCGCCGCGAAACTGCCAACCCGCCGCCCTTGCCCAAGCGCGCCGCAGCACCGCTACTGGAGCCACTCTCCCACCACAGACGACGCAGCAGCATCCAGCAGCCGTGCAGGCGTGCGGCGGCGGCAGCAGCGAAGAGACGCTTCTCTCCTTGTGGACACACCGCCCACCTCTACCACTGACATCAATCGCACCGCCCACGATACGGTTGAGTCGGCCTTGCAAGGTGAGTCATCCGGCCGTGCGACAGTGCCTTCAGTGTTGGCCTCGGACGGGTTTGTTGATGGCAGCACCGACGCCGCGGGCCACACGCGGACGCTCACCTACGCAAGCAGCGGCGGCGCCGCAGACGTCGATGACGTACTCGTGTCGTCTGCTCGGGTGGCGGTGACGGAGTTGCTGAGGCGTAACACACCGCTGCACTTTTCCCTGAGTACAACGAGGAGCTCCAGCAAGGCAACTAACGATAGCCCGCCCCGTGTGACGTGCGAGAGAGACGATGACGTGCATGCCCCAGCAAGCTTTGGCGGCGTGAATGCGAGTTTAACCTCTCAGACGGCGTTAGGTGTGCGTGTCAGGGGCGAAGAGGAGCACAGCAAAGATGGTGCCTGTCATCAACGCATTGCGTCGTCGCCTGAGCAGATGAAGGTTACCGCGAACGACGGTGGCGCTGCGGCACCGATGCTGCTCCGCGATAACGCGCCGACAAATCAAACTTCCCGCTCGGCGCCGCGGCAGCTCTTCAGCTCACCCACGATGAGTGACCCATGTAGCAACAGCGAAAAAGGCGTTGTTTTAGAGAAAATGAACAATGCATTATCTCAAATGGACGGCATGACGCTTCTAACGCCGCGCGAGACAAGCTGCCACGATTGCAACGCAAATTGTTGTGATCGAAATACAGATGACGAGAATTGCGCTGCAATTTTTACTTCGCACAAGCATCAGGCAATCGGCGCATCCACGCAAGCGGCACAGCTGGCAACACCCCCCACTCTATTACCGTCGGCGCTGCCCTCGCGCGGCACGCCCACCCCACCGTGCGCGCCCGGCGCCATGGACCACGCCAGCAGTCTGACCTGCCTCTTGCAGCAGCACCAGCAGGAAGGGTGGAAGGACGAGCTACAGGCCGCGCTAAAGCAGGATGCGGATGCGTGGGTGCGGCACGTACGGGCAGAGCAGCGCCTCCTCCAGGCCGAACTCTCGTTTGCGCAGGCCAAGGTGGCGGAGCTGAAGCAGGAGGTGCAGCAGCTCCGCAGCGGCCGGGTACACGGCGAAGTGTCCACCTCGTCACGCCCATTCACGCGAAAAGAATCAAAAGACGATGTGTCTGATGAAAGCGACGCGGTTTCAGAAGGCGGTAGCAGTGAGAGCGTTGCGGACCCGCTCGCGCCGGATCAGGCGCCCCCCTCCACGAGCTCTGCCGCCTATCAGCTGGAAATGGAGACCTACATACACGCCCTCGAAGTCCAGACTCGCGCTCTGCACGACGACAACCTGCAGCTGCAGCTTCGGCTGGATCGACGGACATCGCAGCTGGCGGCGGCGCAGCGGCGCTACGCGCAGAATTACGCCGTGCTGCTGCATGAACAGGCCGTGCTCGAGGCGGACTACCAAAAGGCGACGGAGGATGTCGAGGAGGTGGTGGGGATGCTGGTGGTGGCGCGTGCGGCGGAGCAGGCGGCGCTGCGGCGACTGGGCGAGTACGAGCTCGCTCTTGACGACGCGGAGCGGCAGTTGGGGGAACGGGAGGCTGCCTCGGCGCAGCCGCCAGGTGACGAGCACCGAGAGGATGATGACGAGGTCGGGAGGCTGGTAACAGGGGAAGAGGCGGAAGATGTCGCCGCTTCGCCGCTTGTATGCCGCCACCCGTCCGCGTCCAGCAGCGCCTACCACACCTGCGTGGACGCCAACGATGGCGACGGTGCTTCCGTCACCTTCGCCTCCGCCGCATCCCCGCTGCTCCTCGCGCGCGGGTCGCACACGAAATGGACGGCACCACGGCGAGCTGCTTCGTCGCACCCGTCACCTCTCACTCCGCCGCGGGCACCCCGTGCCGTGACCTCCGACGCCGCGGCTGGCGGCACACCAACTCGGCAGACGTCGTCGCAGCCCATCGCAATCTTGCCTCTTCCCGCGCCACCTGTGCTGCAAGGTATGCACACGACCACGGCGATGCCGCCGGAGTCGCCGGCGCGGCAGAGTCCAGGTGCCTTCTCATCCTCCTCCACCTCTGTCTCCTTCTCCCTCTCCGAAGGGCCGTCTCCTGCTGAGGTGGGTGCTGCCGCGTCGTCCAATCTGGCGGCACCTCTCCTGTTGCCAGCATTACGTCCGGTGACGTCCACTGCCGATGTACACGGTACAGCCGAGCGCTTACCCACCGCAACAGCAACAGCGGCAAAAGCGGTGGCAGCAGCAGCGACGACGTCCTCACCACCACCTCCACCACCACCACCGCCGCCAGAAGCCGTCGCTGCGGCGTCCACCTCTGCTTCGTCGAGTGGGATGAAGAGCGGTGCAAACCGACTGTTGACCCCCTTCGCCTCCTCCCTTGCGGCGCTGCTGACACCACGCAGTCTGCGCAGCACCGCTGCTGGGGCAGCGGCATCCACACCGGCCGCAACCACAACTGGCGGCACGGCAACGTCACCGTCACCGCCGCTGCTCAGCGCGGCGCAGGTCAGATTCGCCAAGGACGCGCAAGGCACACCAGATGAACGGGAGCTGCTGCGGTTTAAGTGCACCTTGCTGGAGCTGGAGTTGCAGGCAAAGGAGAAGCTGTACACCGAAGAGAGGGACCGGTGGGCGAGCAGCGTCTTCCACGCGGAAGGCGTGCATACGGCCATGGGCGAGGTCGAAGCCCGTGTGCGGCAGGTAACCGCCTCGTCGAACAAAGTGCGCGGGCTACTGCACGAGATGAATCGTCTGTGGTGCACGTCACTTGCGCTAGAAGATCAGTGCGATAGCGAGGCGGAGGCCGAGGAAGAAGAAGGCGGGCGTGCATCAGCGGCAGGGCTGGCGGCGGAGACAGTTGTGCTGGAGGAGACGGCCGAGTACGCGCCGTTTGCGCTGCGGCAGCGGGATAGTCGACAGCAGCAGCGGCGGCGTCTGCGCTATTCTAGAGAGGCGAGCACGACGTTGTGGACCGGCTCCTTGTCGGAGCGGATTGGTGAGAGTTCACCTGATTCAGCGTACCGCAGCGGGAGTAGGCGCTCGCCCGAAAACGCGAGCAGCGGGCGTGAGTTCTTCGGAATCGAGAGGCCAGCTATTTACTGATACACACATGCTGTCGTTTAGGTGTCCTACGCTGAACGCACCTCTTCCTTCTCATTCATGTAATGTATTTCCCTTGCTTTGTACAAATCTGTTTTTTTTTTCCCTTATTTTCGCTAAGGGCGTAATTATATCCCTTTACAATAGATGCTACGCTTTTTCGCGTGCAATGAAAGCGGATCAAAAGCTTTTATAATTGCTTCTCGCAAGTTTTGTGCCGGGGAGGAATAGAAGCGCACATTGCAAGCACTTTTGATTCTACAATTCTGACCTTTATCAGCTGAATAGTTGTAACTCGTAGTCAGTTTCTGTTTTTGTGTAACATTGTTTCTGCTGAAGTATCACACACTTCTCGATTTCCTTTCCGTTTTGTAATATATCCGTGTTGTTTAAAGGCAACAAATTCATCGTCTTCTTTCTCACGGCGATATCATCGTTCATTATTTTCAACTTCGTCTTTTCCTCACTAATCTCGTTATTACGTGAGATCAATAATGTAGCCAGTTTTTTTTCCTTGTCCATTTTCGCAATTTCCTTCATTTTTCTGTTCTTTATGCACTACAGCGAGCTATGCACCCTTAATTTGTTTTTTCGTTTATTTCCGCTTTCCAATAAAACAATGCATGAATGAAAGAAGAGCTGAGAACAAAAAGGTATTTGGTGGATGCCAAATCTTCCATATTTTCCTGATCGAAGGCTTGACGTGGCAGCTCACTTTTTGTACGAAAGCCTGAACGTTAATCATCCCGACTCCACAAGTGCCCTTGAATATGGTAAGTGTCTCCTCTATTCCCTTCTTCTCTCTTTCGTCAATTTATTTGTTTGTTTTGGCTGGAAACGCTCTGCTCTAGCTGTCATCTTCACACCAGCAAAAGCGCAGTGGTATAATCTTATTATTACGTCTAAGCTAACTCTAGACCTCCTCCTTGGTTATTTCGTTTCAATTAGTTCTATCCCATCAGCCGAGCTCATTCCCCTTTTTTTTTCTGGGGTTCCAATTTAACTGTTCTCTCTGGAGTCACGAGAAAGAGAAACCGTCGGTGCTTTGAACCTGTATTTTTCATTCCTCGAGCAAAATGCCTCGGGCACACAAGAATAAATTGAGTGCTGCAGCCAAAGCAGCACGCAAGAGAGACGCAAGCCCAAACACTGGGCTAGTTTCAACTGAAGAGGTTCAGGACACGCCACACAGTTCATCTTCACCTGCAGTCGCAGCCGCAAGTGACCGACAGTATCACGCGGCATCGCTGTGCAGTTCTTCCGATTTTTCCTCCTCCTCTTCCGAAGTCTACGTTTCCCCACGTGAGAGCGAGCACGGGGATGTTGATCATATAGCGAGAGACTCAAGTAAGCGTAGTGCAGAGTCGCCACTGCGCCGCGAATCGACTTTGAACAATCCTATCGGCAGCGAGGACAAAGGACGACAACTGATGGACAGCACCTGCGATGGCGCGAAAGCATACGAACAAAATTGTATGACTAGGACACATCAACACAATCCTGCTGCCTGGTCCAGCGCAACGCCACCTGACCTAGCCCATTCATCGCCACATGGTGGGACGAGCAACAGCAGAAATAGCGAGGCAGTGTTTTCTTCACCGCCGCCTCCGCCGCTGCCGCGGACGCATTTCCAGTACATCCACAGCTTCGACTACCGCTGTCGTTTGGCGGCAAAAATGCGCGCACTTTACGGCACCAGCACCATTCCCGTTATCGTGGAGCCAGCAGAGTCGCACCTGCGCACGGCTCTTCCAGCTTCATCTAATGGTCTGCTCCTACCGCAGCAACAACAGCAAATACCCTATGCATCGCAGCGCATGGCCGCAGAAGCGCGACGGCGCAGCGCTGGGCTTGGGCAAAGTGTTCTAGCCTGCCTTGGTGTGCCGGGTACATCTCCTGCACGAGGGTCATCGGTGCGAGGTGGCAGCGTGAGTGGCAGCAATGGCAGCAGCAACAACAGCCACATCGACAGTAGTGGCAGTACAACGCAAGGCACGTCACCCGCGCTGTCCGCCGCCGCGGTGGCCGCCCTCAGCTCGCCATCGACGCGCAGCACTTTGAAATGTGTCTTGCCAGCCTCAAAGTCGGTGGCAGAGGTCATTCTCACCTTGCGCGATCGCCTCGCGTTGGACAGCTGTCAGTCTATCTTTCTTTCGGTCGGCGAGAGCGATGCACTGGTGCCCGGAAATTCGCTACTGGGGGACCTTTATCAGCGCTATCGCCATAGAGACGGCTTTTTGTACCTTAGCTATCTACTGGAAAATACCTTTGGGTAAGCGGTACGATGGCAGACGTGATTCTACGCTTTTGCAAATTCGTAGTTGTGCAATAAAGGAGATTTAAGCTCTTCTTTATTTTTTAAATGTAATTGGTGTTGCGTTGATAGACAAAATGAAATAGAGTATTTTGAAGTAAAAGCTTTTGATATATATTCGTTGCGTCCCCCTTTCATTCGCTTTTCCCTTCGGTCTTCGACATTTTTTTCTTTTAATTTAATTTTGTAGTTTGGGTAAAATGTACTATTGTAATCTGTGTTTGCGTGCCGCTTAACAATTTTTTAATAAAGTTTTAATGCGCTGCAACAAACTTTCATATTTCTGCTTCTCTTGCTGCTTTTTTTTTTTCAGGGCATCCCTTTTTCTTTTCTTCCATTATGGTCTCATATTCACTTTCTGCTGTAGAAGGTGTCCGTTGCTAATTATATTCGCTTTTTTCCCCTATGGTTTCTATTGTAACAAGTAAATGTGGTTTGCTTTTTTTTTTTAGTGAAGCATAAATTTTACCTGCCTGTGTGCTGCTTATAAACAGCAGAATTGCCTCTAACTTACCATTGCTCGAGTGCATCGTTTTTTTTTTTCCCCCAAGTGAATTGTACTAAGCTCAAGTGCCATTTGATTTTAACTGCCTCTTTGTCTTGCACGGAAAACACAGAAATCATGACACCAAACCTGTAAGTTTTACCCCCTTTTTTTTTGTTTAGTGACACGTGCAGTTTCTCTATAAACCGAGTTGTTCTCTTTGCTCTATTCAGCAGACCAGCTTCTAAGCCGCACGCGTTGCTCTTTACAACTGCTTTCGTTCTTTTTGTTGCGTTGCATATTAATTTTTGCAAAAAACGAAAGTGTTGAATGTGAAAGCACACATAAGAAGTGGAGTTGTTGAGAAGTTCATTAATCTCACACACATCAATAGACATTTTTGGCTTTTGAGTCTGAAAAAGAGAAATTTCAATACTCTGTTTCTAGACAGAAGAAATTTGAGGGCTTGGAAAAAATTTGCGATTCACAGCCTCGCAGGGGAAAAGGATCTCAGGTTGAATTGCAAATGCTGTCTCAAATAGTACACATATGTGACTTGTGAAGGTTTCAGGCATTGCTCCTACCGTACCGTATCCGTTTCAAAAAAATTTGCTTAGTATTTGATAACAGTTCTATTTACCTGTCTTCTGGCTTTTTCAATTGTCTTTTCTTCCTTTTTACGCACACATAAAAAAATTAAAGGCGTTTGGTCAAGTATCAGAAAGGTTGCGCATTAAACACTCTCTGTACAGCTCCGATAAGTTGCTCGTTAAGAAAAACATCCCTGCTCTTTTGAGAGGTTTTCCATCTGAATCAACGCACTGCTTAGTGGTCGATGGCGCAAGAAACCTTAAAGTAGCGTGGTCATGAAGACCCTTCAATTACAATTACAAAACAACAACAAAAGCTATTTCGTTTACTGCTCAACATATTATTCTCCCAACTACACGAATACTGCTATTTGAATCCGGGCGAGCGTATGGGTTAGTCGCTTACTTAATGCGTTCACTATTGACAATTCATTTCATGTTGAAAAGCTTCAAAAATATTCCCTTTCTTGTGTTGGTTTGTGTAGGGTGTCTCTAACACAAATTTTCCATGTAGTTGAGCACCCGCTACGATATAAAACAAAATCCTGAGGGGTTGTTTAATAAAGGCGTATTAACATAGAGACTAAGTGTAAATAGATACACTGCTTATGCAGGTTACTGTCAACCGGCTTCAAATGCTTCATTTTTTTTTTTCTCCTTGCGCTTGCCGCTGTCACCGCTGCCCTTGCGGGTCTCCGCTGGGCTGCCGCGCGCACGTGCGCTGCGCGACGCCGCTGCGTGCACGCTGTGGTGGCCATAGATGACGAAAAACCCCACACTTAAGAACGATGAAGCACGCGGTGCAGCGAGCACTTGGTGTGTCTTGTGTGCTGGAACATGCGCCTTGTGCTGGCTGCGTAGCTGGTGTGTGTCT
>MDUD01003404.1:0-12649 GCA_002216565.1 Crithidia mellificae | reverse complement strand
TTAAAAAAAAAAAATAAACCCTCGTCTTCAGTTAAAAAACATAAAAAAAAAACACAAATTTTAACAAACGACAATCGCCAAAGATAAAAAGCGATTCTCACACAGTGTACGTTGAAAACCCTCCTTTTGCCTTCGCCTTTTGAATTTGTCAAGTCAAAGTGTCTTTACTTTCGCATCAGATTGTTTCAACACTTTTTAACGTTCTCTTTTTCGCTTTCCTGCTCATCGTTGTTTCGGTAGCCTTCTTTGAGAACAACATTCGTCAAGAGTACTGAGCTCTTTTCTGCAGACAGAAAGGTGCCTCGTGTTAAAACAAGCAGCATCCTTTTCGGTCTTCAGCGTCGCGTTTTCCTACCCCATCTCTATTTCCATACTTTCTGCTCTTTGTTTTGGCTCTCTCCTCACTCTCGGTGCCTTATTTATTTTTTCATTTTTCCTCATTTCCTTTCTCCGTCTCGATTGTCGTGCACGTTTTTTTCTCTCTCCGCTCGTATTCTGATTCTTTTCTTCTCCCATACGTTCTGATTGATCAAGTCTCGCGTGAAGTGTCACCTTGACCTCCTTTTCTTTTTCTCCTCCTTTTTTTTCTTTTTGTGTTAGCAGAACAAACAACGGAAGAAGAAGAGCGTCTTCTTATTCAAAATAGAGTTGCTTGCGTAGAATATATCCAACTGAAATCTAGTGAACCTCCATTTCAAGTCAAGAAAAAAGAATAAAACAAAACACATCAATCGCAACAACACCCACGCATATATATAACCCCCTTTTTATAACTTTTCTCAAGAAGACTTCTTTGACTTCTGTCCCCACAAAAAAGCTCCCTTTTTGCTTTCTTATTTTTCTTTTTCACTCCTCGAACCATCCAGTATTTCTTGTCCTCACTCATAGTGTTTCCTGTTGTTTTTTCTGAGTGTGTTTGTGTGTCTGCTAGCAACTCACCTCTATACACTACTTTCTTTCTTTTTTTTTTCATCGCATCAGACTATTATTTTTATTATTACCTTCGTTTCTTTAAACAGTCCCCTTCTAGTGTACCTTTTTTCTTTATTCGTGTACCACTCAGTGTTGTCCGAAAAATTATAAAAAACGAAAGTGAAGCGGATTGAACTAACTTTAAATCAATCCGGTGTACGTATCTCACATCAGCAACAAGCGCTATCTGTCTGCTGCTTTCAATTTTTTTTTTTTTACACACACACACAATCAGACACAGCCTCTTACATTCCCACATTCTATCACTCACCCACACGACAATTTCGTCACTACTTTCATCACCTCCCCTTTTGACGCAACTCTAGTCCAGCCATGTCCAGCACTCCCAAAGATTTTTACACCTCCATGGTGTACAAGTCCAATTACCAGGACACGCATGCCCCTTTTGCTGCTGCGGCCCCGCCGAAGAAGTCCACGCAGCCCTACCGCACCCCGTACAGCAGCAACCCACAACAACTGAACTCGACGACGGCCGCTATGCAGAACGGGCCGAATGGCATGCTGATGGTGCCGGCCATGCGGTCCAACGGCCCCACGCTCTCCCCCCTCATCCCACACACGCTGTCCATGCAGCCCACCTCCCTCTACGTGCCAGGCCGGCCGCACGGGTACGAGACGTACGACGCGATGAAGCCAGCCGGCAAGCTCTACACGCACAACCCCTACGCCTCCACCTGCGCCACCCCGCTCTCGACCCTCTCGCAGCCCGCATCGGGCTCGGACGGCTTCGCCAGTGCGTACGGCGGGTCAACGAGTTTTGCCCCGGCACAGCCGCGCAGCGCCGCAAACAACAACAACAACAACAACACCAACAGCGGGGCGGTCGGTGCGGTGCGGCCGGTCTACGCCGCCTCCGACGCGAGCGGTGGGGGCGAGACGACGGTGCTGGCGGCCACACTCGAGGATCAATTTCTTGGCATCGTCGGGAACATTCCGGCGAGTGCGATGTCGTCGCGCGGGCGTCACCTCTTGCTGAGTGTGCTGCGGCTACAGCACGTGGACAAGATTCAGATGATTTACGACGAGCTGGCACCGCAGTTTAACGCAGTGGCGGTGGACCAGCATGGCTGCCATGTCGTGCGCACGTTGATTGAGTACATCACAACACCGCAGATGGAGGCTCTGGTGCCTTTTATGGAGCCGGCTGTGGTCCTGCAGATGGCGACGGCGACGCAGCACACTCGCCGCGTACTGCAGGCAATCTTCGAGCACCACAAGACGGAGGGGCTGATGCCGCTGGTGGAGATCATCAAGGCAGACTGCAAGCGGCTCTCCATGACCCAGCAGGGCTGCATCGTTATTATTCGCGTGGTCGAGTACGCGATGCCAGTGCAGAAGAAGGCTCTCATCAGCGAGCTGGTGCCCATTCTGCCAGACCTCGCCACCGATCAGTTCGGCAACTACGTGGTGCAGTGCATCCTGAAGAACATGGACGGCTACGTTTCTTTCGAAGACCTAGTGGAGAGCTTTCAGGGACACTGGGTGGAGCTGTCGTGTGACAAGTACAGCTCCAACGTGATGGAACGCATCATCAACATGCTGCGCGGCCCGTCGCGCCAGCGCATCGTCAATGAGCTCATCTTTGAGGTCTCGAACCTGCAGCGTCTCATGCAGAACAACTTTGGCAATTACGTCCTCCAAGCTGTTATTGGCAGCGCGGTGGATCAGTACGAATTCAAGCTTATCTTCGATGCCGTCACGCCGTTTTTGCACACCAGCCCGTATGGCCACCGCATCGAGGCAAAAATGAAGAGCCGCTTCGACGCACTGTACAAGAACGCGCCGATGAGCTCCCTCGCAACCGACACGCCAGCGAAATAAACGAGCCTGAGAAACGGTGAGGCATACAAAAGAAAAAAAAAACACAATAGAATACGATCTCTGATTCTATTGCTAGAGAATTTTTATTCTTTTTCTCAAGCTCACGAATGGTGGGCAAGAGGCGCTACAGCGGATGAACAAGTACAAGCGGACACCTGCTGAAAGCGTTCTGCTCTTCATTCATATTGTTCTCCTTTTGTTTGCCTTTCTGATTGTCTCTCTCGTTTTTTCAACCGCGCTGTCTTGTTCAACAGGTCTCTTTCTCCAACTTGTCACCCACTCACACACACACACACACACACACACACACACACACACACGCACACGGAGAGGGGGAGAAAACAATAACGCAGCTAATGAACGAGCGAACTAATACGAAAACTCCAACCTGTGGTCTCTGGTTGGTTTTATTTCTGCTCCTTTTCTTCTTTGCATCAATTCATTTTTCTTTTCTATCTCATTTTTTTTATATAGATCTCTTCACCCTTCATATTTTCCTGATAGTTTACTTGTTTTCTTCATTTTTTTTCCCTTTCCTGGCTTTTTTTTTCTTCCAACTCTGTTGACAGCATGAGTATTGCGACTCACCAACTTGTTCTGATTGCAGCTAGAAATGGCCTACGTNGTTTTCTATAACAACTCAGTTTTTTGTTGTCCTTCTTTTTTTTTTCTTTCTTGACTTCCTTTGCCTTATTTTTCACATTTATTTCTCTGCCCCTCCCTCAATTCTGTTTCATATTTTATCACTTTTCCATTTTAAACAACCGAAATAAAAAATACACACACAAAAACAAACGGCCTGCTTTCTAGCCCACTCAACACGCTTCTTCCGTATCTTCCATCCTTTTTCTTCTTACCCAGTGAAGTGTCTCTCTTCTTATTCTTACCTCAAAAATGCTGACAGCTTTTTACTTCTCTCTATTTATTCATCTAGTGTTCTCGTTTTTGTGACGTGGTGCCTTGAAGCAGCGCCAGCGCGACCGTTTTCTCCTCTTTTCTTTTCCCTATCTTATATTGCTCCATAAATTCGCCTCTCTTTTATTAACAACTCCCAGTTTTCTTTCTGTTATTCACGACGTCGCGGGAGACGATTTCAATTCTCTTCTTTTCTTTTTTATTTTGTTTTGAGCAACTCGTTGCTCACGTCGAGCATCACTATTTCAAATCTCGCTTTGCGCTTTTTCCTCTCCTCGTTTCTGCGTGTCTCTTTTCACAAATTTCATAAATCCTGCGCTGCTTCTGTCTATTAGTTTTCCCCTTCTTTGGTTCTCTGTGTCTTGGGCACAGTTAAATGTATACAGGGAAGAAGTGATTCGTATTCAGCGCAGCTGGGACTTCGTAAAGCGCCTTATTCTGCGTCTCTGCTGCCACAAGTTCTTTTTCTTTTCTCTTTCTCTTAACATTTTTTTTTCTTTTATTGGTATCCGTAATCACTTTTTACGTTTTTCTCTATCAGAGTTGGCGATCCCGGACTGTCTCTTCTCCTATCGGCTTTACTCTCTTCTTTCGTTTGTTTTTCAACGCCGTTGCGCTTTCTTTTTTCCAAATCTGTTGTTTGTTTCGGCCTGGCAGTGTCAAAAAAAGGGGTTTTTCCAAAAAAAAAAAAGGATCAACTTCTGTCTATAGAGACTATAATGTAAATTGGACAGAGGGTTGCGAGGTCGGCACGAATTTAGCTAGCAGGCCCCGCGCCAGACCACGCACATTCCACCACAAACTTCAGCACTAGGCAAACAAACAACAGGATCAAAAGGAAAGACGAAGCAACATATTTTTAAGCGTTACAAGTAGACAGTGGTCATTGCAGATCCACACTGAAAGACACATACACACGCACCCAAGCACGTGTCAAAAAAGAAACTAAAGCGATTGCATTTAAATAGAAGAGTAATTTCATTTTTAATTTTAATCTGTTTAATTTTTTTTTTTTTAGAGTAGCGACGACGCAAAGGTCATGCAAAGACAAAGAAAAAAAATCTCGACGGACGACCAATCTGTCATTACAAACATTTCCTAAACACCGCATTAAGTATATACACACATACGATCCCCTGATACCCTTTCTGTGAATTCCTTTTCCTTTTTTTCCTTTTTCATGGTTGATTGGTGTCCGCCATACTTTTGTTGACTTTCTATTTGTCGCTTAACCAACTTTTCATCGAATTGCTACAAAAAAAAAAAGGTGCCCACAAATGTTTTTCTAAAGAAAGGTAATTTGCGTAGGCAATGTTAAAATGATAGAAAAAAAAAGGATATTGCAGAAACAAAAAAAAGCTAAGAATTTTGTTATTTATTTTAAGCTTTGTGCTGCCAGGTGAATACCAGTTGCTTCTTTTCCCTTCAGTTTTGTTTCAGCGCTCTTTGTTTGTTTTGTGCTTGACACCGACGTCGGTGCGTGGTAGAGGTCTTCTTTAAAACACGCTGGGTTCAAAGAAATGAACGAATTGAGTTCACGAACAAAAAAAAAAGAAATTTTTATTGTTTTATTTAGCATTCTCCACAAACGCTGCTTCAATAAAAATGAGAGAAAGCTCAAAACTTCTTTTTCTGTGAAGAAGTGTGCCCGTGAGTTCAATCTGAAAGTTGTTTTCATTATGCCTCACATTATATATATGTATATGAGACACCTCCGTGTGTGTGTACATGGCTGCTTGTGACTATTCATGTTAGAAACTCGCAGCCGTTGTTTTTGTTTTTATAACAAAACTGTTCGCTTTCTGTTTTTGCCCTCACCTTCGCAGTGTCCGTAAAATGGAAAAACACCAAAGAATAAAAAGGACCTGCAAGGTATGGCGCTAAGAAAGTTAAAAAAAAAATAGCAACGCAACGAGATTTTTTTTTTTTTATTGGAGCTTGTGCGAGCTGAAACCGCGCGCGCCTGGCGTTTTAACACAGTAACTCTTTCGGATCCCCCAGCGCATAGGTTTCACTATGAGGTTTGGATAAGAGCAGCGGCACCAACAGCAACGGCACTTAAACTATTTGTTTTTATTTGTGTATTTGTGAGACACAGGTGCAGCTGAAGCGTCACTTTTGTTTCCTCTTTGTTGCTTTTGATCCCGTTTTGCGCTCGCATCTTCTCGAACAAGTCGATTTTCTCAATCTGACTGTTTTTGTTTCTTCTCCTCATCAGCGATTCTCCTGCAGAATGGACGGCCTTATTGATATTGCGGCGTGTGTGTGTGCATGTGTGCATTTGTATGTCGGCACGCCAGATGTTTTTCGTTGTTTATTTTCTCCTTTTTTTTCTCAAGTTTTACCCGTTTCTTTCTTTGATTTTTGCGTTTGCCTGATTACGATTCCCTGCTCAGACCATGTTTTCAGGGTGAAACAAAAAGTAAACAAACAAATGAAGCAGTCGCATAAATAGAACAAGAGCTAGCGCAAGGAGAAGATTCGCAAAAAGTTTGTAAATGATGGAAGAAGCGCTTGCAGCGTTGACGACTGGTTTTGCATAGCGTCTGGAAACTTAAGTCGATCTGCTTGCTCGCTCAAGAAGAGAACGGAAAGGAATTTGCAATTCCCGTTCAGTTTTCGCCACGTATTGTTGAGGTGTCAACGGATAAAAGGTTTTGGTAGCGCGCGTGCTGTTGAAACTGTGAAGGAGAGCTTGCGCGTAGCGTGTATGGCACATACCTTAGGACGTCTTATTGTCACGCTTCACGCTTTCTCCAAAAGAATGCGTAGGTGACTTTACCTCTTTTCTGTTGCCATTGTGCCAGTGAAACCAGCTAACGCTCTTCCTTTCTTAAACAATTCAAATACTAGTTTTTTCTCTAACCTGCTCTCTAGAATTCTTTTACCTTTTGTTGTTCTGTGCGCATCCAAAAAATAAAAAACGTTTTACGTCGTAAAAAAAGGGGGAAAAACTAACGGCGATACTTGCAGAGAGAACAACAAAAAAGGAAAAAAAAACACAATAGTTACAACTTCGATAGAACATCAGCCTGCCAACTTATTGTTTTCTCCACAAGAATAAATCCCTCAAATTAATTAGATACTCGCGAGCAGGCAGCACGCAGTACTGCAACACAATACTAGTTTCTCTTACTTTTCTACACACACACAATTGGGCAAAGCATTGTGTACGGAAGCAGCAGCACTATCCGCGGCACCTACATTAAATACACCGCCATGTCTGCCTCTCCTTCAGACACCGCAATTGCACCTACCGTGATGCTCTCGAGCAGCTGGCGCGACGACAAGCTCGAGCGCCGCATCTCGTATCTCTCGTATGAGGGGGACGGGATGGATCGGGCAGAGGCACTTGTGCAAGCGGCACTGCGGTCGTCTCCCCTAGCAGACTGCATCACTGCACTCCCCAGCGCAGCTGCCGCACCGTGGCTGGAGCTGCAGGTAGGCCAAAGCTGCGGCGGAGTCGTCGCGCTGTGCCTCGTTGCAAATGCGCGTGTGCTGGAGATTCACGAGGTACCGTCATCGCCACAGATCTCACAACAACAACAACAAAAACTACGTGAAGGCTCTGCGCCGTCCCCGCAGGATGTGACTTCGGCAGACGTGGGCGAGACGCGGCCGTTGCTCACGCAGGAGGCGCAGCTGGCCGACGCCTCCACCGGCCTCTACGCCCACTTTTTGTGCCACGGCGGTGGCGGTGCGCTTTTCCCTCCGCAACACGGGTATCGGCTGAAGTTCTTTGGCCGCCGCCCGCGTGATGAAATTTGTGTGTCGCAGGTCTGCCTGGTGGTGCTGCCCAACGTAGAGGTGAAGGCGCTTGCGCCAGCCTCCTCCACCGCCTCCGCTGACGCGTCCACCGCAGCAGCGACTGTGCATGCGCCTGCAGTGCCCGCTGCGGAGGCGGCGGTGGCGGAAGTCGTCATGGCGATGCAGCGCCAGCTTTTGATGATGGAGCGGCGCCTCGGTGCTGCCCTGGACGGTGTCACACAACGCATCAGCCAACTCGAGACGCGCGTGAGTCGACTTGAGGCGGCGCCGGAAGGCTTTGCCGAATCGGGTCCGGAGGCTGCTGTGTTAGAAAAGGGTTCAGAGATAAACGAATCACAAGAGGAGATTGAGGGAAGAGCAAGTGAGTAGCTTCATGATTCTCGGAACTTCTTGCTTTTTTCGTTCATTTCAGCTTTAAAGTCCTTATGATACCGAGTTGAGTACTCCAAGTACCGGCTTGGGATACCAAACCCGTCAGACAAAACCACAACGTCAAAATACGACGACTTGTTGCTTGAGATCAAAACAAAAAAAAGTTTAATAATTATAACTACAACTACGAGAAATGAAATGAAGACTGTAGCTGCGAGTTGCACAAGCTGATACACTCTGACGACAGTGCAAAGCACCTTAGCGCTTAATCGGCCTATGAAGACAGTGATATATATCGGCAAGCATACTGTATCTCAGTGTCGCTCTTAATGTTGATGACAACCTTTGTTGCGTCTTAAGCTTTGCTATTTCCTGAAATCTCTCTTTGAATGTTTTTTTTTCTTACCACACTTGCCCTCACTCCGCACCCGCTTCGTAGAGAAACAAACAGAGAAAACATCGGCATCGCTCTGATCTTGTATCATTCAGAGCTGCCCTGAGCACACACACACACACGGGCCCACAAGCAGGAACGAAGGAGAAGAGGAAAAAAAAGCAGGTTTGTCTCTTAGCAATGCAATTCGCTCATCTGCGCCGTGCAGCAGGCTCGGCTCTCGCCATTACGGCGGTGCCACACCGCTGCTTTCACGCACAACACCGCACGCCTATGCTGCCACAGGTGCACGTCGCCGACCCACTCCCCACGCAGCGCATCCACGTTGGTTACCTGATGCACCGCAACCAGATTGTGAAGCACACGCCCCACCCACTGGAGGTGGAAATGAGTTACCTACTCGAGAGGGAGCAGCAGCGGTACAGCCGCCACGAGTCCACCGAGTCCGCCACCGCCTTCTTCGCAAATCGCGGCCAGTCGATGGACGTGCTGAACCGCACCGATGCAAATCAGATCAAAGGCAACTTCTTTGGACTTGAGCTCTACCAAGATGCGATGAAGGTTGTTCTTCAGCGCTACACCCCCGAGCAGCGCGTGACGGCGGCGGACGCCTTCGATCCTGCGGCGCTGACGGACCAGCCTCCGCCCCGCCACACCCTCCACCGCAAACTAGATGACTTTCTCTACTTGATTGTGCAGGAGGCGGAGAGCGGGCTGTGGACCGTCCCCCAGACGGCGCGGCGTAACGACGAGTCCCTGCGCATGTCGGCCGATCGCGCCGTCGCGACGCACAACGCGGACGGCCTTGACTGCTTCTTCTGGTCCAACGCCCCGCAGGCCACGGTGCTGCTGAAGGAGGAGAACACGCGACTCTTCATCTTCGCCGCAACTTACCTTTCTGGCCGTCCGCAGTTCGACCTCTTCGAGCCGACGCTGAAAGACCACGCGTGGGTGACGCGGCAAGAAATGGTGCAGTACGCAGACAGCTTCAAGAGTAAGGAACTGTTAAAAGCATTGACAGACATTAGCGCTGACGGCACGTTTGAGTGCAGCTGATGCTATTGGTAAATACAATAGAAAGAAAGAGAGAGAGAGGAAGAGGAGAGCAACAAAAATGCAACTTCATCTTTAAAAAAAAATCTTTCCCTATCTTTTTCTTTCTCTTTGATAGCTTGTTTTGTGTGTCGCGCTGTTGAGCGCAGACCTTGTAATGTGTAGGGAAGTAGCCTGAAGCTTGTGTAGTGCAGCTTGGCTTTTGCCCAAATACTGTGTCTTTTTCGATTTTTGTTTATCACTCACAAAGAATGTTAACAACTGAAAAAAAAAAAATGAATACAAAGACCAGACTTTGTGCTATGTTGCTTCCGCATTTTGTGCTTTTTTTTTTACCAAATGCAAGCAATTTTGAAGCTTTCTTTTGTACAGTGTGAGGGAACTCAGTTGACAAGAAAAAAATAAACCAGCAGTACAAATTGAATGTCCCTGATGCTTGCCTTGAAAAAAAAAAAAACGGTATAGAAGCTGCTTCACGAGACTCTCCTTAAGAGTAGAAAAAATGCCACTGACACATGCGTAGCCTTCCCGTCAATCAAACTCTTCTATCGTCTTCTCTTCTCTCCCTCATCGAATCACAACGCATCAAATGCATGTACGCCTCACAAGTTGCTTGCCGATCTGTCAAGTTTTCTTATATTGCCCTTGCTCCTCCTGTTTTTTTTTTCTGAACTTTTCTACTACGTCAATAATTAGAGACAGATACGTGAATTATCGCACTGATTTTTTTTCACTGTTCTCTCTTTTTCCTTGTCTCTCCTTCACCACTATTTTCTACTCTCCATTGTCTCTGAGAAAGCAAGTTTTCGTTGACCTCTCATTTGTTACTACTCCTTAAATTTTTTATTTTTCCGATTGCCAATCGCGCTGGCTATCTTTTGTTTTCCATCTTTCTCTTTTTTTTTTTGATTTTCCATTGAAGTGTCACTGTGTTTTTTTCTTTCATTTTGGGTTCCACTCCTCTGTCGTACATTATCCTCATTGTCAACGTTCTAGTTCTTCTCGTTTTTCATCTTTTTATTGAAGTGAGAAGCCTCACTCTTTTAGAGCACCTCCGATTTTCTACATAGAAAACATCTCATTTTTAAGTCGCAATAAAGAGAAAAAAAGCATTGCATTTTTTCTATTCATCGAAACTTTTTACCCCGGCTACACACAGCAACACACACCAACACACCCACATCGCATAGTCTTATATTTACCATTCCTTTTCACTTTTCTTCCACCCACCGCCACCCACTCTCACAGCAAAATGGCCAAGGAAAAGCTGAACTTCCGCATCACGGGGAAGAGCATCACGTACGAGGGCCACCCGGAGAAGCGGCCGAAGGACTTGATGGACATTTTGGCCAAGATGGGCGTGAGCGAGGACGTGGTGCTGCCGACGTTCCGCGAGAACATCGAGACGGAGGCGGACTACACGGACGAGCAGGTGATGGAGATGTTCGCGGAGGCAAAGGCGATCCGCGAGGAGAAGAAGCGCGGCAAGAGCGGTGGCGCGGCCCCTGCCGCCACGCCGGCGCAGCCAAACCCGAGCGCCGAGGACCAGGAGCAGCCGCAGAAGATCACGCTGAGCTACGCGGGCAAGCAGTTCTCCTACCAGGGGCTGCCGAGCGGGAAGCGCAACGCGGTGCTGCAGCTGCTGTCGAAGCAGAAGGACGTGACGCCGGAGATGGCGGTGGAGACGTACCGCACGAACCTGCCGGAGGACTCGGCGACGGAGGACGAGATTTGGGAGATGGTGCAGGCGATGCGGAACAAGAAGAACAAGCACCACAAGGACGCGAACAACGGGGCGGAGAGCGCGGCCTCGACGACGTCGCCAAAGGCCCCGGCTGCGGCCGCCGCTGTTGCCTCGTCTGCCTCGCCTGCGTCGAACTCCTCGCCTGCTGGGCACGAGAGCAACACTTCCTACGACGCCATCGACGAGCTGGCCGGCATGTCGTCGAAGCAGCGCGATGACCTGAACGACTTCATCCGGCAGGTGCTGGAGGGGCCGTCGTCTGACGTGGCTGCGCTGCTGCGCGAAGAGCCGAAGCCGCGACCGGAGGCGGAGGACCACAAGGCGGAGGTGCTGACGGCGCGCATGTCCGGCAAGATCCCTGTGTACCTGCAGGAGGAGAACAACACGAGCGGGACGAAGCTGATCTACGCGACTGCGTCGATGACGTTCGAGGAGTTCCTGGCGGTGGTGGAGAAGAAGTTCGGCCGCAAGAAGGTGCTGTCCTTCTACGAGGGCGACGACGTGATCGAGCTGGACGACGATGATGTGCTGGCGATGTACCTTGAGATGACGGTGAACGGCGACCCGAAGAAGCTGCGCCTCATCTGCTCGAACCCGGAGTCGCGGCCGAAGGAGGTGGACGACCAGATCACGGAGAACCAGCAGCAGACCGCCAGCACAGCCGGCTCGCAGGTGATCACGACGAAGGCGAAGGCGTACTCGAACGGCGAGCTGACGGTGTCGGAGGACCGCACGTACTCAGGCCACTCGCTGGCGGTGTACTGCTGTGCCTTTGCGCCGAAGGGCGACCTCTTTGTCACCGCCAGCCGCGATCGCTCCGTCCGCGTGTGGAACGTGCGCACCGGCAGCTGCACGGTGATGAAGGGCGGCCACAACGGCTTCGTGCTGTCGTGCGACTTCTCGCCTAAGGGCAATCGTGTTGTGTCGTCGTCTGATGATCGCACGATCAAGCTTTGGAACACGTCCTCGTTCAGCAAGGTTGCGACGCTGAAGGGTCATGAGGACAAGGTGTACTGCGTGAAGTACAACCCGAGCGGCGAGTACATCGCGAGTGCATCTGTTGATCACACGGTGCGTGTGTGGAACGCGGACACGCAGTCGAAGGTGGCGACGCTGAAGGGCCACACGCTGGCTGTCTTCTCGTGCTCCTTCAGCAACAGCGATAACGGTAAGTACGTCGTGTCCGGTAGCGATGACCGCATCATCAAGATCTGGGACTGGGCTGCGGGCAAGGAGGTGAAGTCGCTGGTAGGCCACATCGGTACGGTGTGGACGGTTGCCTTCTCGCACAGCGACAAGTACATCGTGAGCGGCAGCATGGACTACGAGCTGATGCTGTGGGACGTGGAGACGGGCACGCGCCTGCGCTCGATGGAGGGGCACAAGACGTCTGTGCACCACGCCATCTTCTCCGAGGATGACAAGTACATCTTCTCGTGCGCGCGTGACTGGAGCGTCATGGTGTGGCGCACGGAGGATGCAGAGCACGTAGAGACCATCACTGGCCACCTCAGCACTGTGTACCACCTGGACATCAAGGGCGATAAGTTGCTGACGTCCTCGCTGGACGACAAGCTGAAGCTGTGGAC
>MDUD01003371.1:0-16093 GCA_002216565.1 Crithidia mellificae | reverse complement strand
CCAACGCGCTCACCGCCACCACCACCCGCGCCAAGTGCTTTGCTGACCTGCCGAACATCCACTCCGTCCTGCAGTCCAAACCGAAGGTGATGGACCCGCTTTTCGACAACGTCATGTCGCACCTCGAGAAGCGTCGTTACGTTCTGCGCTACTACCGCCAGATGAAGCGGCAGAAGCGGCAGCTGCGGCGCGCGGCCCGGCAGCTGCTGAATGGCCGCGACGTGTCGCAGTTAACCGGGGAGGAGATGTGGCAGCTGAGTGAGCTCGTCGCTGCGGCGGCGCAGAAGATGCGCGGCAAGGGCTGCACCAGCACCGTGCACACCGACCCGCAGATGCTGCTCGCCATCAACCAGTTCCGCGCCAATGCGTGGATGACGCACAGCGGGCTGGAGGCGACGCTGCGCGATGTCGACGCCGTCGTGCGGCCCCTCTCGCAGGTGGCGGAGATCGTCGGCGGCGTCGAGGCACCCGTCATCTTCGGCGATGCCCCGCTGCTGCGAGAGGCCTACGGCAACCCGGTCGGCTATCACTGCACCGCGCCCCTCATCGGCACCCGCACGAACGCGCGCGCCAGCGCAGGCGGCGGCGCGGCGCCGGCCGTGACGCTTCTTCTCTTCACTTACACCCCGTCCTCCGCCTGCTTGGCTCCGTATGTGATGCAGAACTCACACCTTGCGGTGCGGAAGCAGTACCTGCACCGCGTGCGGGCGGAGCGCCTGCGGCGGCCTTTTGCGCCGATGGAGGCGGACATGCGCGATCAGCTGCGTCACTTTCAGTTTGACCCGTCGGTCGTCGGCGTGCCGCTTGTCGCTGACGCAGCGCAGAACCTGCCCCAGTCGACTTCGACAACGAACCCTTCCGCCCCCGCCCCGTCCTCCTCTACGCTTCCGCCAGCGGAGGGCTCTGCAATTGGACCTGGCACGGTGATGGCGGTGGACCCGCACCTGATGATGGGCTTCAGTGCCAACTTCACCCACGAAAGCGAGGTGATCTACCGACTGAACATCGTGTCAGAGACGGCGCGGCCTTTCTTACAGTCACCGTCGTGGATTCGTGGGTGGCGTACGATGCCGCAAGAGGTGAACTTTGCCTCCCCTGTTGTGTTTCCTCCCTTGTACATTAAATAAAAAACCCGTTGGGATCCGAAGAAGGTCAAGCTTCTCTTTTCCCCAGGTTGTTAACCTGGAGTCGTGCTGCTTCCTTTGAATGCCGTTTTTTTTCCCGCGGCAGCTCTTCACATTTTTTTCTTTCTTGGTTGTTTTGCTGCTAAGCGCAGCATGTGTGCTTGCAGTTTTCATTTTTCTTTTTTTATTGGTGGGCAGCTTGTACTTCTCTATGCTGTGGGCGGTGAGCATTGGTGACATCAAAACGCAGCGAAGCGTTGACCACTTATAAAATAAATGATCCGGAGATCCTCTCCAGGTGATCGATGCCGTCAAGAAAAAAAAAAAAAATACACTAGGAAACTTAACTGTTTAAAATTTTTAAATTGATTTGTAGTGACGCAGAGCGTGTCTCTTGCAACGTTGCATCCAAGGTTGCGCCATGGGTAGTTACAGAGGTTTTTTTTTGGTAAAAACGAATTCTGTTTGTTACTGAGCACCATAATGAAACTGCGACAACTACGTAAGAAGTAAAGCAGTGCAATAGCGCCACTCGTTTTATTCTTTTCTAGGCCACGCATAGCCACTGTTCCTCTTTTTCCCCTTCCTTCCTCTGCGTACAGTCATACGCCGCAATGTCTGTTGCGCATGTTTTTAGTGCTTTCACATAGCAGGTACCACTAATCACACTTTTGTCCCCCTAAACACACACTCGCAACGGCGCACATAAATCCATTGACACCGTTCACATATACATTTTTGAAACACTTGTATTCTTTATAGAAAATTAGAAAAAAATTATCATAGAAGGTACGAATATTTAGCTCATGAGGGGTTGAAACGAAGTGACTGCTTCCCTTTTGTTTTCCCTCAAAACATGCCTTGGTGTGAAATACAGTTGAGTGCGTTCTCTCTTTGCTTGACATCCATTTTGCTTCACCCTGCTGCAATAACTCTCGCGCAGCTTTAGGCCTTTTCTTTTCCCCCTTTCAGCTTCCTTTTTTTTTACGTGTGCTGGTTTTTTTGTTTTCCCCCTGCATGTGATGCGGCGCCACGCTGCACGGCTTCGTAACTTCTACGACGAGGACGAGGAAGACTCCGCGGCGGTTGCGCCGCGAGCGGGGCGAGTTGCCAGCGCAGCAGATTACAACGACGGCGACGTGGAGCCATCACCGCAACCTTACGCCGCCATCCAGCCCACGGGGCGTCATCCCACACAACTCAGAGCTCCAGGACCAAGCGTTGACTCGTTGTCGAAGGCTGAGAGGAAGAAGAGTCTTCCCAGCAGTTGCGGCAGCAGCGGCAGTCGCAGCACCAACAGTAGTGCCTCCATCGAGGATGTTATTTCGTGGAGCGCCGCTCCTGTGCCAACACACAACGCGACGCGGCCGAGCCATGCAACTGCATATTTGCCCTACAACGACGATAACGATGCGAACTACGTTTCTCTGCAACAGCTAGAGGCCGCGGTGGAAGAGGCGAAGCGAGATGTGCGACGTCTGCGAGCGCTCATGGTCAAAGCAGTCTGGCACGCCCTCACACAGCCTATGGGTGAGCGTCAACAGCAAAGTCAATCCCAACAGCAACCTGTCGAAGCGATGAGGGGCGCGAAGGGTGTGATGAGCGGCACGCCTGCTTCTGGCAATCAACGGCAGGCGCTGATGAGAACCAGCGGGCACCTGCCTCACAGTGCCGATGGAAGCGGACGACTGACAGCGCCAGCGTGGACGTCGCTCTCCGCTCTCGCCGACGACACGACTGGCTTCTTTAACGAAAAACCTTTCCTCCCGCCAGACCGCTACCCGACCTTGCCGCCCCTCACAGACCACACCGACCACTTCCACGTGAACCTCTCGCGCGCGCTCTCCGCTGCCCAACGGGCGGGCCTGCTGGAGAAGCAGCGCGCGTGGCTGCGGCAGCGACAGCCGTCCTCCTCAACGGTGCCCTTGAAGGGTGCAGAGACAGCGTCAGCGCCACCTTCAGCGGTGCCCTCTGCGCGACAGACTGCCTTGCAGCGCATATCGCGCCTGTCCACTGCGCCTTCTTCCGGTGCAACTAAAACATCGTCGGCTGTGAAGGGTAGAAGTGAGTTCAATCAGCGTGGCCTGCGGAAGGTCGGTGGCGAGTTGCCTCCTTCTTCTGCCGCTTCATCGTCCCCTGCAGAGGTGCGTGAAGCTTTTTATGCTGGCAAAGAAGCAGCTGTGCAGTCGTCTCTCTCGCTGGTCGTTCTGCGCGTCGCGAAGGACCGGGCGGTGGCCACGCTTTTTCTCCGGCAGCTACGCCTTGACACCTACCGCCGTCACGCCCTGCACGAGAACGTGGCGCTGCGCTACGCGTACTACCTGCAACGTCGTGTGCTGCGCAACTGGTGTGCGGTGGCGCAGCGCCAGCACCTGTGGCACAGAGAACTTGCAATTCACGTGATCACCCACTGGCAGCGTTACATGCGTCAACGACGTGCAGTGCACCAGCGGCTGCGTGAGTGGCGTCTGCAGCTGCGCCAGCGTGCAGCCGCGTTCGCTGCCGTTCGGCGCACCCGCGTGCGGCGGTGCTGGCTGCAGTGGACGCGCGTCTTCACGTGGCACCGCGAGCGCAGTAATCTCTTTGAAGCTGCCGCGCAGTTCGCCGCGGCACACCGGCATCACCGCCACCACCGTCGTGGGGAGCTCTGGGAGGCAGCCTTGGGCGGCAGCGGCGGCACCCAAAGCGACCTTGTGGCCTTGCTGCACGGCGGCCCGGTGGCGGCGCGGCGAGGGAAGGTGGTGGCGACACCGGTGGGACACCGTCTGGCACTGCACCGTCTCTTTCAGGTGTGGAAGCAGAGGGCGACACGGTCGCTGATGGCACGCGTGGCAGCGTGGCAGCACAACCAGGTCGTGCGGCGGCGTGTGGTGGACGTCGTTTGCGCGCGAGCCCGGATGCTGGTGCTGCGCAATCAGCGGCGGCAGATCGAGGCCCGGCAAGCTGCAACCGCTTCTTTAGTTAAAAAAGATGATGGAGAGAGCAACAACAACGATGCTGAGTTCGCGGCACCTTCTTCCTCTTCCTCAGCTGCGGCAAGTGCTGAAAGGCACAGGGTACTGCCACCATCGATGCCACAAGCGCCGCCATCACCGGCGCCACCCCCGCCGCCGCGGGCCCCCGTACGTGTTCTCACCCCCATCGCTGTGCGTCCTGAGCTACTGAAGTACAAACAGAGCGCAGCTGCCTGCATCACCCACGCAGCCCAGATGCGTCGCTGCTTTGCACACTGGCACACGCGATGGCAGTCACGCGCTGCTGACCGCCACTGCTGGCAGAGCCTCGGCGCCCACGTCCTGCAGCACTGGGTCCACCGCCTCACACGCCGTCGGCAGGACTTGGCGTGGAAGGCGGTGGTGCTGCATCGATGGGTGACCGCCACCCAGCATCGCCGCGACGCCGTGTTCGCCACTCGCCTACACCACTGCCGCCTCCTCCACCGCGTCGTGCAGCGTTGGCGCGGGCACTTGACACTTCGTTGCCTGCAGGCCGATCACGCCCAACGCCTCTGCCTGCAGCGGTGGCGAGAGAGGGCTGCGGTGCGGCGCGGGTTGCGCGTCCTTCGCTGGCGAATGCTGCATCGGCTTTTGCAGAAGTGGCACGCACGGGCGCGGACCCGCATCGACACACGCGCGCACCTTTACGTCGCCGACACGCTCTTTGAAACTGGGCTGCAGCTGGGCTGCGTGCGGCGGTGGCGCCTCCGCGCCGCTGAGCACCGCCGCGTGCGTCTCGCGTGGGAGGTCTTTGTGCAGCTGCGGTGCGAGCGGCTGTGCCGGAAATGCTTCTCCCTGTGGCAGCGGCGCACCTTCGGTCCATCAGCGGCTGTCCTGCCGCGAAAAGCGCGAGGCGGTGCAACTGCCTCAACTGCTATGTCTCTTCTGAGTTGATTCGCATGAGAGATAGTTTATGGGAATAAAGAAAAAAAAAGGAAACAAAAAGGAAATGACGTTACTGAAGACGACACACATAAATCTTGCCTCCCTTTTTTCTTTGACATATAATTCAAGTTGGTTTTTAAAGGTAAGCGCTTCGCCAATGTAGCAACGCTCGCGAGCAACTATTACATAGATGTCTCCTTGAACGCATTGAGGGAATTGTGTCACATGCTGCCTCACTTTGCGTTGACTCTCGCGCTCTATTGCGATGCTTCAGGTTTTTTTTTCCTTTTCACGATTTTCTAGTCACCCTGATTGCCTACTTTGTCTCTTTTCCTCATTCTTCCTTCTCCATTGAATGCCCTCCCCGTGTCTTGAATACAACCATTCAGGTAGCAACTTATTATAGATCAACCTTTCCTTTTTAGAAAGCAAAAAAGGATATAAAGTAACGAAGCGCTTATCAGTCCACTCAAAAATTAAAATACTCTTTATTCTAAGAGGTCTCCATCTTACAACAACAACAACAGCGACTACGATGGACGCGTCGATGGACCCTGCCGCGCAGCAGGAGCTGCAGCGCATGACGCAGGCAATTGAAAAGTACGCCGCCCGCCTCGACACCCTCGGCTCTGAGCTGCGCAACATTGAGGAGCAAAACCTGAACGACAACGTGAACCGCCAAATCCAGCAGTACAACGAAGTCGCTCAGTCGAAGAACGACATCGCCGCCGAGGATGCGCTGGACAACATTGTCCGTCTGCAGAACCAGCTGAAGATTGTGCGCCGCCGCAATCAGCTGCTCGGGCGTGAAAACGCGATGCAGGAGAAGCTGGTGCGGGAGCGCGCGAAGAAGCTGGAGACGACGAGCGCGGAGCTGCAGACGGTGATGGCGGCGACGGGCTGGTACGGCGGCAAGCGTGAGGTGCAGTTCTCGCAGATGGAGCGGGAGCGTGCGGACATTCACGACATGGCCTTCGTGGAGGCCTCTCTGCAGGCTGACATCAAAAACGCGCGTGTGGCGAATGCGAAATTAGAAAAGACGGTGCTGGCCCTGCACGCCAAGGCGCAGGACAACGAGGAGCGGCGCACCCGCTACATGCAGCTCCGCAACCGCATTCGCGTGCGCGAGAAGGAGTGCAACGAGCTGCGCGCCAAGACGCAGCGCATGGCCGCCGACAATCACCAGCTGCAGCTCGTCGTGCAGACAGAGAGTGAGGTGAACCTGGTGGAGAACAGTACCGCGTGCATGGAGAGCGACCGCGAGTTTCTCGCTGACGCCGTGCAGGACATGAAGGTGGCGTGCCGGCGACAGGACAACGTGATCAAGGCGCAGATTGCCCGCCAGCAGCAGCTGCAGACGCGGCTGGACACCATCATGAAGTCGCTGCGTGAGATGCGGCTGGCGCGGGAGTTTGAGCGCAACGTGGCCAAGTCGGCCCTCGTCCCCTCGGCCTCCCGCGAGGAGCCGGAGGATGTCGCGGAGGTGCTGCCAGAGGACGAGTACATCCCCGTGGACACCTACCGCCTGCTGTACAAGAACAACGAGATGATGCGGACGAACGTGGCGCGCAAGAACATGCTGGTGTTGGAGAAGGAGAGCGCGGTGCAGTCGATGGAGGCGAAGGTGGCGAACAGCATCGAGAGCCACAACGAGATTGCGCGGCACGATGACGAGGTTCAGATGTACACCACCCACTCCGTGCGCACGGCTCAGCACGAGCTCGACTCGGAGGCGAAGAAGCTGAGTCAGCAGATTGAGCAGCTGCGCACGTCGAACGCGCAGCTGCGCGCCGACCTTGCGAAGCGGACGCGCATGGCGCAGCTGCGGAAGAACGCCGCGGCACGTCAGAAAAAGTGATCGTCGACGACAGATTTACAAGTTCTCCATTATCTTTCCTCATCTCACGAGTAGATTGACGCTTTCTATACGCCTCCCCTTTTTTTCTCTTCACTCAGTTTTAACGTTAAAAAGTAGGAGTGTACTTCTTGTTTTCTTTACGTTCTCTTCTCTTCTCTTTACTTCTTTGCTCGCGCAGCTTGAGCACTCTGTACGGTATATCTTCCTTTCTGTTCTGTTCGTTATTGCCTTCGTGCGCTTTTATTCTCTTACTTCCATCTTTGTTGACCTATGTACTGTTTTCATCTGGTGTATTGGAGCTTCTTTGTACTCCTTCTTTGTATCAGATATGCAACCTCGTTTTTTTTTTTTATGGTGTTGTTGTCGTTCTCCTCGGCCTACTCGGTGTGTCGTGCAGAAGTATCAAGTTGGTTGGCTTTTTTTTTGGTCGTTTTGTGCGTATGGAGAGAGGGCGTTCATTGTTACACGCTGCGGCAAGGCGACGAAGAGAGTTTTCTCTCGAGGCGCTAACATCGCCCAGCGCCTGTTCTCTTTTATTTTATCTTTTTTTTTCCTTGTCTTTGCGAAACAACAGCTAAAATATTTGAATGAGGTTGATGCGATGTCAGCAAGGATACGCAATGGTGTTGAGCTTTAGCGCAAAGCTGTCTCATTGGATTCTTTTTTTTTTTGCCCTGCGGCGAAATCCACTAGAGTGCACCATGCGTTTACCTCGTACCAAGCGATGTGCAATTTTTTTTTTTGCAAATAAAGATTTCTTCAATGCTTCCTCTCGAGCACAGTTTCACTTTTTTTTTTTGAGATCAAGCTCTCGGAATCTTCTTTTTCCCGCTGGTAATGAGGCACAGTGCAGCCTTTTGTAGTCATGCAATGTCATAACTCTATTTCCAAAGAAAAAAATGCACTCTTTCTCCTTTTCTTCTTCTCCCCGGTGCTGAGTTTCGTAATACACACTGAACACGTCTCTGATATTCACTTGCTGTCACGTTTCATTTTGCGGCAAAGAGCGGCTACCACACAGAATAACAAGACTTCGCTCTTTCTAAAAACTTCACATTTAGCGTGTCAGCTCTGCCTTCAGCATCTGGCATCCCCCTTTTTCACACCTTGTACCGCCAAGGACACACAATCGAAGACCTGATAGACGAGTCACAAAATGGTCGCGTGGTGGCCTTTCTCTCGAGGCAGCACTGCTGCTGCTGCTTCCCCCTCCTCCGGCAGCCCTGTGTCGTCGTCGTCGATACCACCCTCCTCTGTTTCCGCCTCTCCCGCCACGTCGTCTTCTTCTTTGATTGGCAGTGACGGAGCCGTGCCTTTCACCCGCGGCCTGCAGGAGACGCAAAGTTACGAAGACCGCGCCAGCGGCAAGGAGCGCGACTACGGCGACAGCGGCGTGGCGCTGTCGGAGATTGACCGGGTGCGGGATATGCAGAAGATCCGCCGATACGGCGACGGCCGCGCGGCGGTGATGGACACGGAGTCTATCGATAGCCTGGTGAACCGCTTCGAAAGTGAGTTTCAGGCCGCCGACGCACACATGAAGCAGCGCGAGGCGAACAAGTCGATGCTGCAGCTGTACGACTACGACCAGGACCGTCGTTACCAGCAGTGGCAAGAAGATCAGAAGGCCACGCGCGAGCGACTGCAAATTCACTTCTTAGACACGTTCATTGATGATTCACATACGTGCCTTGTGTACTACCTGCGTGTGTGCACGACGGCTGGGCTGTGCTACGGCATCGGGCGAACCGCTTATCTGTACCGCACGATGGACCGCGCCTACGCGAAGTTGAATGGCGTGACGCTGGGTGGGCTCGCCTTCAACGAAATCACCAGTTCCGTGGCGAAGAGCGCCGGCGTCGCTGTGGCAGCCGGCTTTGGCGTGCCAGTGGGCGACTCGCTAACCGGACTCGGGCACCTCCTGCGCACGGGCGACGTGACGATGCCGGAGCGGTCGTGGTACAATTTGGTCGGAGCGGGCACCATGTCTGGCCTCTGTGGCGGCGGCGCCTACGTGGCGATGCACTACAAGGACCTGACTTTCTGGGGCATGCGTGCGATGCTCGGCGGTTTCACGGCCGTCGGCCTGTTAGGTGGACTTTACCTGGGCTACTTTGTGTATCGCCCTTTTGCGATGCAGCGCACCCACGCCCTCTATGACCCGTACTGGCGGCCATGGCACACACGCAGTTTGCGTAGCGAGGGGCCGCCACACATTCGTGGAAAGTATCTTTAAGGGTGCCAGCTCGATTTTGAACGCTTTCTCGTTTTGATTTGTTTTGCTTGTTTGTTTGTTTGACAACTCACTTGTTAATGTAAAGCTGTTGCTCTCGTCACCGCCGAGTAGAGCAATGAGTGGGCATTTGAGTGCGTGCGCGTTTGTCTGCGTGTAGGTCTTTGTGTTGGACAGCAGAAACTTTATTCGGTGTTGTTGACTTCACATTCCATCTTTCTCAAATTTTTTACAATTTTCTCACATTTTTTGTCCGTATTTAAACCAGAAGGTTGTCAGGACTAAGTACTGCAATTCAAATAATAATAAAAAAAGGACGCGCCGAATGCACCAGTGCCGCGGCTGCCCAGTAGTGCGGTGGCTTTTTGTGCTGTCCATTCCTCTTTTTTATCCCAACACGCGTCCAATGTTACGCTGATGGACTTCAAAAGTTGCGCATCGCTTCAGAGGTATGCTTACTTTATAGAGCCTGCTTTTGCTCGCTTGTGATCCTTCTCTTTGCCCGCAAAGGTTTCAGCTTGGCGTAACGGCGAAGCAGAATGCACACCGAGAAAATTGCTAATTTCAGTGTGTTCACGTTTCCAAAGCTCTTCTTGGAACGAATAGAGCTTTCACTTTCGCTTTCACCTTCACCTTTTTCTTACTTCTCCAATCCCTACAACATTTTTTTCCCTCTGCGGTGCCTTTCAAATTTGCGCGACAGATCGTCTTTTAGCCTTCTAACCACTTCCCCCTTAGCTTTCTCTACCGTTAAGTAAACGCAAGTATCGCTTGTCTTTCACATCAAAAACCTTCCGTCTACATTCTTTTTTAAAGAACTCCCTTTCTTAAAAAAATGTCCGCTAACTTCTTCGCGTACTTGAACAACACCGGCGACCGCGATAAGGTCATGGCCATCCTGCAGTTTCTGCCCCTGGCCCTCACGGGTCCGGCGGCGGATGCCGGGTGCGTCTCTTTGAGCAAGTCGCTCGGCAACCTGTCCGCCATGGCCGACGGCTACCGTGCGATTACTCGTCTGGCGCTGCTCTTCAACGCGCTGTCGAAGCCGACGCTGGAGGCGCTTGCTAAGCCGAAGGGTGATGTGCTGATCGACCGCATTGATCAGCTGAGCCACTTCTTCCACGTCTTCTACTGCATCTTCGAGAACTCGGCGGTGCTGGCCGGCCACGGTGTCTACCCGAAGGCCATCTCCCGCCTCGGCGGCTGCGCCGTCACGTGCTGGTTCCACACCCTGCTGCTCGGCCTCATCCGCCAGGCCTACACGCTGACGCAGAAGAAGAACACGCCGGAGGAGCAGAAGCGCCAGATCATCACGACGGTGAAGATTGCGTGCTTCTTCGTCTTCGCCATGACGTGCATCCCGAAGGACGGCCCGCAGCTGCTGGAGAACGTGAGCGGCCCGCTGGTGCCGCTGCACAAGGCCCTCCGCCTCATCGCCCCGAAGCACCTCGAGCTGAGCGACAGCGTCCGCGGTCTGCTCGGCCTCGTTGCCTCCATCTGCGACTTCTACTAAGATGCGAGTCGTGAAGGTGAATTGAGGTTCGGGGAGTGTCGCAGTGGCTGCTGATGTTTCAACGCCACCTCGGGGGACATGCACAAGCACATTGAAATATTTTTTTCTGTGTGTGTTTGTGTGTGTGTCTCCGCGTGCCTGCGACAATGCACCCTTACACAAAAACAACAAAATTACATATACATAATGACAATGCAGGGGAAAAAAGGAAGTAAAAGAAGTGATTTTTGGGTCGACCAGGGGATAGAGTCGAGTTATTTTCTTTTTATGAACACTTGGATTACAAGCTGAGTTTGTTTGAAGGCGATGAGATGCATGGGACAGGGACAAAGGTGCTACATGTGCGATCGAGTTGATGTTCGCACGCGACACACGATAGACGCACACAAGCGTGCGCTCTATCGTTGTGCCTGCTCCAATGAAGAATTTTTTTTTCCTTGTTCTTACCTCTTCTCATTGCATCTTTGCGAAGTTGTAAGAGAGATCACCGGGCTTCAACCATCTCTTGCTCAATCTGGCTTTGTCTAAATGATCTTTCCCGGCTTCAGCCTCCCCGTCTGACCTTTTCCTTCCTGTCTTTCTTTACTTTTTCTTTCTCCCCCTGTCTGTGATGCGAGAAGGATAAACGGCCCATCGAGCATGCATTGAGAAGCCTATGATTTATTTTTTTTCTTCAATGGCATGCTCTTCTACCTGATGAGCGTTGTAGTTTCCTATTACCTTTGCGTTACAGGCTGCGAGAAAGAAGGCGAAAAAGAGAGCACGCCTGGTAGCGTGCTTCAACAACCGTAAGAAAAAGACCTGCTCTCATCATTTTTTTCTTGCGAAGGAGCTTTATTGTTCCCTTTTTGTAATACACGGAGCGCTCACGCTACCATGGCCTACTAGATATTATCTTCTGTCTAAATCACTACTTTCTCGTTCTCTCTCACAGGTTGTCTTATTAACTGGTTAAAAAAAAAGCCGTGTTGCTCTTTTGTTTTTGAAAACGTTAATTTTTCTCTTTTCTTTTTTTTTGTTTCCTTCTCTTTCTCTATATATCAGCAGGCACTTTCGTTCTTTACCCTTTATTTAGCATGTCGGAAGTCCTTCGCTTTTCCGCTGGTGCGTGTCGCGTTTGGCAGCCATGTGTGATTTTATCACAGGACTATTGTTTTTGTGCTACTGTTTCCTCCGCTCTCAAATTCCTAAAGCTCTTGTCCTAACCTCGGCCAGAATGGGATTTGCAGGGCGGTGGAGGCTTTCAAAATGCTTCCAAAATCACGTGCTCACACCGGAAAGCGCAAGCTGAGTTGTTTTAAACGGCATCTCGCTTTCTCTGTTGACTATAACCCCAAAAAGTTCGCTAATGTCGTGTTTTTTTTCCCCTTCGCTTCTTCTTCATGGTTTGATTTTTTCATCAGGCTAACTTTCAAAACAACTTCCGAGTGCCACGACGAGTCGAGCTTTGTTTTTGGTGCTAAGGCGCTCACCAAAAGTAAAAAAAAGTACTATTTGAAGTCTTTCGTCTTTAACTCTCCACACATACACATTCACTTCTACATGCGCAGGTTCTGCGCGTGTAGCGCTGTGAGGAGATTGAAGTATCTGCGCGGCGGTGGTTTTGCGCACCAGCAGCTGCTTCTTTTTCTCTCTTCCCCCTTTTTTAAGTTTGAGAAAGATATCGTCTGCCCTCAAATCTGCAACGGAGGCTGAGAGAACGGTTTTTGATGAGGCTATCAATCTAGAAAAAAAAAATTGAAGAAAATTTAAACAACTGATACTGAGTGACTTGCGCGCTCATTGGAGATTTTGCAGTGGATGCTGTTCACCACCGCGTGACAGATCCCACGCAATTCGTCTCGGGAAAATCAGCGACCCTTGTAACGATGGCTGACTGCGCTCGTTGAACTGTGTCTCATGACGTGCAAACAACAGCTTCTACGCAACGTGTATGATTGTTGTACAGACTGCTCTCTCTCTCTCGACTCTAAGGAGATGACCAGAGCAGATTATTCGATGCACTCCTCTCCCTTCTTCTTCCTGACCTTTTTTTAATTTCGTGATCTCTTCTACGTTTTGCGCACTTATTTCCTTGCCATTGCGCGTTTTTGTTTTTCACCTCTTTACACTGCGCGTGCGAAAACACACTGTCTGAATGTGTGAAATAAATAACGTGGTACATTTGCATCAGTATCGTCTTTCGCTTCCAGCTCGACTTTCTCTACCGTCCACACAAGCTCTCTTCTTGCCTTTCTTACCCTACACACCCCCCTAACTCGTCTTTCTCCCGCTAGCAACCATGTCCTCTGACAGCATTGTGCAGAAGGTCGCCGCCTTTAACGACTACGTCGCGAACGTGTCGAACCGCGACCGCGTGATGTCGGTCGTGCAGTTCTCCGCGATGGCCCTCATGGACCCCGCCGCCGCCGCCGGCTGCCAGAGCCTGTCCACGCACTTCAACACGATCCTGCACATCGCCGCGAACTACCGCAGCATCACCCGCTTCTCGCAGTGGTTTGTCGTCGGCCCTGCCCTGACCCCCAGCGGCATTCGCGCCGTGATCAAGAGCAACGCGAACCCGTGGGTGGGCATCTTCAAGACCATCTCCACCGCCTTCTTCACCGTCTTCCTGCTCGGCGAGGAGCTCGTGATGGCGGCCAAGAACGGCATGCTGGACCCCGCCCTCGGCAAGAAGGTCAACCGCATCCGCTTCGTCTTCCTCTTCTGGTCGAACATTGCCCGCCTCGCGATGAACTACCTGCTGCTGAAGCAGAGCAAGTTCGATGCGGCCAAGGACGGCAAGGATGCGGAGAAGTCGAAGGACCAGCAGCGCAAGGTGCTGAGCGTGGCGGATGGCGTGCTGCAGAGCATGTTCTGCTACACCCTGCTGAAGAACTCCGTCCCGGCCGGCCCGTCGCACATGAGCGCCGCCTTCAAGTCGGGCAACATCGTCGACATCATCACCTCCTTCGCGCCGCCGCTGTACGTCGTGCCGAACACCCCGCAGGGTATCATCGGCCTCGTCGCCTCCATCCCCGGCTTCATGATGAGCGTCCTGTAAGACAGCCAAGGGCCACCTGCGGTGCGTGGGAGTGCGGGTGATGAGGTTAACTGGGGCGGTGGCGGTGGGCACGTGTAGGTGCGTGCGTGCTTGTGCGTGGCTCTCTCCTGATATTCATATGTGTATCTTTCTGTTCTCATACCTCTGTCAGCAGAAATCCAATTTGATCTTCTGCACACGTGTCAAAGCGTAGCGGGGGAAGATGAACGCCTTCTTCGAATCAACTGTCAAAACACGGGAGCCACAGTGTACTAGAAAGCAGAAGGCTTCTCTGCGCGCATCGTACTTCCATTTACACAACTTAATCGCAACTGCCCGCCTTGATCACACTCAGCCCCTTCCACTTTCTGTTCCTTTTGTTTTCGTCTGTTTGTTTTTTCGCCTTTGCGTCACGCGAGTGTGTCGTATTGCACGTCCTCTCTTCTTTAACGATAACAGAGATTTTAAGTACTCAAAATTACACCCTTTCTTTCTTTTCTTTTTACCGACAAAAGAGGCAAATCTTGTTTAACGGACAAATTTAACGGATCGCAATACAACACGTGTCACCGTGACGGGCTTCAGACCCGGGTATATTTATTTTTCTCTATAGTTATATACGTGCTCGAAATCAAAATTAAGGGAAAAAACTTAATTAATAGAAGCTGAGATGGGTTGGTTGCCATTGGAGTAATCTTTCTCTCTCATCTTCGTGCCCCCTTTTTTTGTTTTGTTTTAATTCTGTGTTTGCGGGTTGCTGAGTAGGATCCGCAGGATAGACTTTTTTTCTCGTTCTTTACTTGTTTGACTTTTTTTTTCCTCTTCCGTCACAGTTCTCACGTTGCTTGATGATGACTTTCCATTTGTGTTGTTTGTAACAGTAGTGTTTGTTTTCATGCAAGCGGCGGAGGCGAAATGCTTCTCCTCATCGCCTGTAGTGACCCTCTTCCCACGCGGACGAGCGCCACTGAACCCCATGTTCTTGTTTTCTCTCGTTTCCTTTTTTATCTTGATTTTCGAGGTCACTCCTCGCTTTTACACTTTTGCACTTCTCTCACGTCGTAGCGGCTGTGCTTTGTTATGTTGAGAAAGATAGACAGCATACAAGAAGACGCCTTCCTGCTCCTCCAATAGCGTTGACACCCTGTGCACCCTTTTCTCTGTTTTCTTCTTTGATATCCAGAGTAAAGAGTGGTTGAAGCACTTTTATTAGCGTTGCGGTGAGTGAGACAGAAACATTTATTTTCGTTGTCCACGACCTTTTCGACGAAGCAAGTCAACGAGGTCTGCGGGAGAGAGAAAGTAAAGAGTGTGGAGAGGGGTGGCCTTTTAAACGATTTTAACTAACAGATGTGTGTCTGGTGTTTTTAAAGTATACAGAAAAAAGAACCCTAATTACAAATCAAGATTGATCTTTGAGATCAAAGCAACGTTGTTACGAGTGCAAGTTGTTATTGGCTGGTGCTACTTTCGAAAAGAATTGCTTGGGTCCCAAGACTGTCATTTTCAATTAATATAATAGCGATGGCAACTGTTTTACTAAACGAGATTGAGATCAATAGCGTGGAAAAATCTCACATCAGGGTGGAGCCATCATTCAATGCGCTTAAGAATGCCTCACTTAAAGTGGCGGAATGCTAGCATTCTCGTTCGCCAATCCGAAAAGAAAAAGCTTGCGTGGCGGTTGAACACCCACATCCAGACCCTTTGTTCTATCAGAAGTACTTCTATTGCTCTTCCTCTCTCTTCTTCCTTTTCCTTATTAAAAAAAAATACTCTTTTTTCATTTTGATGCAACGCGTGCTTTTCTTTTCGCGTGTGTGTCACACTGGTGCCTTCTGGCGCAACACTTTGTTAAATCAAACCTATTTGTCTGGATCCCGCACAGTGTCTTCTGTCCTTTTCTCTTTGCGTCTTCTTCTAATTTTCACCTCCTAATTTATACTCATCTCTCGATAGCATCGCTGCTGTTTTAGCTTTACTCTATACCACCCAATAAGCTCCTTATTACCTCCGTCTTCTTTTAATCTTTATCTTCTTTCAAGGTCTACGTTTCGTTTGCTGTCTATCTTCCACAGCTGGCTATTCTTCTGACTCCTTTGCTTTCATCTTTTTCCCCCTGGCAAAGTAGATTCTATCTGGCCTTGAGCTTTCTCGGTATACAAATTCAATTTCGTTCGCCAGTCTGCGTTTTAATTTCGTCACTTTCCTTTTTTCCCCTCTTTTTCGGTTCCTGCTTCTATACATTGCTTGGGACTCCGCAGTAAACTATTTTTATTTGTTTTTGAGTAGACACCGACATACAAAMATCTTTTTTTTGTGYGTTACGCGCAAACATGTTCGATCACCAAAACAAGAAGACCTTCCCCAATGGCCGCAACAAGCAGCAGCCTGTCCTTCCGATCATCTCGCCCTCGCTGATGGTGGCGGATCAGACGCTGCTGTTGCAGGAGACGATGCAC